>SJYT01001520.1:48808-78790 GCA_006410635.1 Cephalophus harveyi | reverse complement strand
GACTGTATAGAGCTTTTCCATCTTTGGCTGCAAAGAATATAATCAATCTGATTTCGGTGTTGACCATCTGGTGATATCCATGTGTAGAGTCTTCTCTTGTAATGTTGGAAGAGGGTGTTTGCTATGACCCGTACATTCTCTTCGCAAAACTCTATTTCCTTTGTCCTGCTTCATTTCATACTCCAAGGCCAAATTTGCCTGTTACTCCAGGTGTTTCTTGACTTCCTACTTTTGCATTCCAGTCCCCTATAATGAAAAGGACCTCTTTTTTGGGTGTTAGTTCTAAAAGTTCTTGTAGGTCTTCATAGAACTGTTTAACTTTAGCTTCTTCAGCATTACTGGTTGGAGCATAAGCTTGGATACCGTGATACTGAATGGTTTGCCTTGGAAACGAACAGAGATCATTTTGTTGTTTTTGAGATTGCATCCAAGTACTGCATTTCGGACTCTTCTGTTGACCATGATGGCGACTCCATTTCTTCTGAGGGATTCCTGCCCACAGTTGTAGATATAATGGTCATCTGAGTTAAATTCACCCATTCCAGTCCATTTTAGTTCGCTGATTCCTAGAATGTCGATGTTCACTCTTGCTATCTCCTGTTTGACCACTTCCAATTTACCTTGATTCATGGACCTGACATTCCAGGTTCCTATGCAATATTGTTCTTTACAGCATCGGACCTTGTTTCTATTACCAGTCACATGCACAACTGAGTACTGTATTTTCTTTGGCTCCATCCCTTCATTCTTTCTGGAGTTATTTCTCCACTGATCTCCAGTACATATTGGGCACCTACCGACCTGGGGGAGTTCCTTGTTCAATATCCTATCATTTTGTCTTTTCATACTGTTCATGGGGTTCTGAAGTATCATACAAGCTGTTAATTTTTCAACTACAATTGATGTTTAGAGCAAGAAAAAAAAAAGAGGAAGATTTGGTGAATAGCTATGTAGATACCTCAATACAAAAAGCTGACCTGGTCGACTCCTTTTTTGGTCCAGTCTTCCTTGTCAAAATAAATGATTACAGATAGGAAAAAAAAGTCAGAAAAACGTTGATGTAAGAGAAATGATTCTCATTCTGGTGAAAGATGCTCAACGTTATGAAGAAGAATTGATCTTTAAGAGTTTTCTTTTTTCTTTTTTTTCTTTCTTATTTGTTTTTATGAATGAATCCTTAAATTACATGCAGGTACACTTTTCTTTTTTATTTTTTAAATATAAATTTATTTATTTTAATTGGAGGTTAGTTACTTTACAATATTGTATTGATTTTGCTTAATCTAACCTTCACGTTCAGTTTTGCCACTATTGAGAATGCCCATGATAATGCTACTCAACATTAAGTGAGTGATAGTGTATGTAAGATATTAGGTTAAACATCTGATGATAGATCAGACTCAATACCTACACTGAAGGAATTTATATTTTGTATAACGATGATTAAAGTATGATGATTCACTAATTATTGAACAAAGTAGCCAGTGAATACTGCAAAAGCATGCCTAGAGTTTGTTTATTTTCAGAGTTAACATTAGAGATACAAATCTAAACTGCCCTTAGCCTTAGAGGTCAGGAAAAGAAACTCTAATCCAGCAGTGTTCAAGAGAAATATAATAGAATCCACAATTGCAATTACACATGTGTAGTTTTAACTTTTCTAGTAACCATATTAAATAAAACAAAATGCTTAAATATTCATTTGAATATTTTTTACTTATTCTCTATACACAGAATATTTCAACATAAGTCAGTATTAATAATGAAATGTTTTGTATTTTTTGAACTCTTTGAAATCTTATGAATATTTTACATTTACTTAATGTTTTCATTTCAGCTAGGTGCTTATAAGGCACAAATAGCTAGTGGCTATCATATTAAAGTTTACAAGTCTAATCCATATGATCCTGAACTGCTCTGGGATTTTGCATATATTGTATTCTTTCTCAAGCTTGTCTTTCAGATGACCCCAATGATGAACTTTTTCTGAAATGCCAGTGTCAGTTTATTAACTCGTTTGGATAATGTCTACAGATTTTATCTCAATAAGGGCTCCCTACAAAGAAGTGCTATTCCAGTTATTTAGAGTCTCTTGAAACCATGAACAGTCATCTTTGGAATGTTTTATTTTATGATTTCCTGGACATATTCTATTATAGCACGCATAAAATAAAGGCATCAGGGCATCTATTGAATAAATATGTCTTTTTCTATATAGCACAATATAAAAAGATGTAAGGTTTTCAGTCACACTGAGCTGGATTCTGATCCCAGATATGCCATGTGGCAAGTTTCCTAACCTCTTTAAACCCTTCTAGTCTTTAAAATGAGGAAAGTAATAATACTTATTTATTTTTGTAAAAGATACATAAGATAATGTTTAGAATTTTACATAAAACGCTTAGCACATTGAGTATCACTAGTAAGCATTCCATAAATAGTATCCTCTGTTATTGTTAATGATATTAATGAAACAATGCCATTTTAATTTTATGCTTTTTATGCCTAGCATAACAGCCTTTTAATATATTTTATTGAATTAATTAGTCAAGGTGCAGCAGATAAGATAATGTATAAACTTGCTCAAGCTTTTAACTTTCCAAAAAATGGAAACCTTAGAATTATTACTGCTAAACAATTAAATCGAACAGTTTTGGCTTTAAGTTTAGGAAATTAATTCATAGGTTATATTATTTCTCTAACACTTCAGGAAACAAGTTTTGAACTTAATTATTCAGAGAAAGTAACTAAAGCAGCCAAAATTCTGTGGGCCTACCATGGCCTTAGTGTGTATTCAGGAGCATATGTAGTTCTTGATCTATTCCTGTTGTCTATTGGAAATAGGGAAGATTCTTCAGTAACCTCTTACAAAGTGAAGTGAAAGTCCCTCAGTCGTGTCTGACTCTTTGCGACCCCATGGACCATACAGTCTACGGAATTCTCCAGGCCAGAATACTGGAGTGGGTAACCTTTCCCTTCTCTAGGGGATCTTCTCAACCCAGAGATCGAACGCAGGTCTTGATTCTTTATCAGCTGAGCCACAAGGGAAGCACTTGTGATAAAATACTTGGTCAAAGCAAAAAGAAACAACGGAAAAAATCAAAGATGAATTGTCTGACTTTAAAAAGAGTGTTCTCATTTCTTAGAAATAAAGTCTTGGTGGGAGAATAGTGTTACTGTTTAGAATCAAAGAAGGCTGAGATCTTGTTAGAAACAGACATTCTATACTCATCATATATCAATACATTCACATCCATTCAAAGGCATGTACAGGGTACACACAAGCACACAGACACATACACATACAAGCACACAGGTTGACACCTGCTGGAATTAGCTTCTATTTTCAAGAATCATTAAGCAATCTGGCAGGAGCTTCTTTGACCATTCCAGTGTTTTAGTGGTGAACTTACAGGTTGAGTCACTGAGAAGTCCATTTCATTGCAGCCTCCTTCCTTTGGCCGTTCTGCAGAATGGCTAGCACAGCAGCAGACTCCGAGCTCCTGTTGTCACAGGAAGTGGTGTGGTGGCAGGCAGACTGGAGACACCCTCAAAGGCCTGCTCATTCAGCCAAGCCTAGTCAAGTAGGCACTTCAACCTCAAAAAAGGCCCACAATCATACTAGTTTCCCTCCACCCCAAATGCAAATGTTTCAGTTTTGAAGATTAAAAAGGACATCGTCCTGAAGGATAAACACTAAAATTGTCCTCAGCCACAGCTTCAGTTTTTGCTTCTTATTTATGTTCTCAGATTGTAAAGCCCTTATGTATAAGGATGAAATTCTCAAGTGAAGGGCTAACCCACTGGGGATGAGACAGACTAAGGAAAATGAATCTCCTTTGTACATTTGATAAGGGGAGGTATTCAATAATGTTTCTGAACACTAGCTGTAGGGTAAAGTTTTTATAATTACTTGATGTGCAAATTACAATTATCATTAACATTATCATTCTATATATATATCAGCTCTGTCACTAATAATTAGGTATTATATTACAATAAATTACAGCTTTAGGCAATTAGTAAAGCCTGGACTGACATTTCCACAGGTGACTGGCAGGATAAAGCACATGTAGCAAATGTTGACAATTCATTACCCTGGGTGATGGGTATATGGGAATTTCTTACACTAATTTTTCAGTTTTTCTGTAAGTTTATAATTGAATCAAAAATTTTAAAAAATTACAAATATGTCTAAATTTGTAACACCTTTGAATTCCCATAGTGTGTTTGCCTCTAGGCAACAACCCAGAAACCAGAAACCAGAAGGTCATGGTGACCCTAAGAATTTGCATTTCATTTGGTTATAAATAGTCTGAGTACAGCACCTTTATTGGGTTTTATGCTTGTCAATACATTTGTTTTATTGCTATCATTTCTCTAACACTGAGGGAGTGGAGGGTTATCCCAATATTAATGATGTTCTCATTTTAAACAAGTTTGCACCAGTGCCTTAGGGTAAAATAACGACCTCAGCTGGCGGCTTTCTCTGTGGTGGGTGGCCTTTCTGAAGCCTGGGACTCTTTTCTGCCCTGGAAGGCCCTCTAGCTCATTCCCCACTCTACCCCCATCGTTTGACCAAAGTTCTAAATAAGAAGACTGCTCATTGCAATGTCCCTTTTCCAGCCTCCCTATCAGCTAGAAAAACACTGAAGTTTTGAATAAATTCTCTTCCAGCTTGGAACTCTTTACCTAGGAAAGTTTTTTTACCTATTATAGAGTTTTCAGGAATAAATCTAAAACAACCATGAAAGTAACTTTACATTGCAAAGAAAGCCTTGGGTAAACTTTTCATGTGCTTCCAAATTCCCTTTCCTCAATAAATCAGACAAGGGCTGTGAAGATTCACAAACATGTCAAGGTGAACTATGCTGGTTTGATTTCACTTTTGAATTTAAAATGGGATCATCCTTGCCTGTGAAGGTCAAATTCCAGATATGAAGCCCTTTGGAATATCTCCAGAAAGGCAATGTTGTGTAGTACTTGGATACAAGAAAAAGAACTGACTGTTGCTTCTGTCTGTGTCGGTTTCTGTGAAAAAGCCACTTGGTTGAATCATTTCTATCTGGGAGAGATAATCAGACTTGTCTTTTGCCTGTTTGGAAATAGTTTTGTGATGACAAAAGCTATAAAAAGTGTTTGGGTATTTGCTTTCAGAAATACATAATGTAATTTTTTTTTTTTTACAACACCAGAAGTTTTTGAAATCTCTGTGGAAGTCCGTTCAAGGAAATTCAATAGAAAAGGTGTCCAAAGTTTTCATCACATGGGGTGTGTCTCCTTGATAAAGAAACTTCTTGTGTTTTTATCAGGAGCTTCACAATCCTGATTATTATTATACTTTTGTTGTGAACTGGGGGTAGAGAGAAATTCCTTAGTGTTATTTATTTGAGGAAAAGAGCTAGCTACCTTTGATAAATCTTTGAACCTATCTGGACGCCTAACACCTAGGACAGAGTCTTCGTCTTACTAAATAAACTAAACTTTTATCAAATGCCCATACAAATCAGCATTGTAAAAGCATCTAGGATTTCTTTCTAAGGTGTGTGGTCATCATGCAATACTGATAGAGAATACAACTTAAAGTTTGGTTTTGAGCCTCTGGGTTCTAAACAATTTTCCTTACCTCTAATTTGTGGCAGAGGATGGCACCTCAATCCTCAATCCTGTAATGTTCTCAGTGAACATAACGTACATTCTATTTTAATAGCTTTTTATAGTTTCCATTTTTTTAAATACATCCTGAATATACTGTGCTTTTTATTGTGAATAACAATAAAGGATGGCTGTAAAAATAGTCATAACACTATTTTCTTCCATACTTTTATCTCCCACTGTAAACTTAGATGCCACTCAGAAATGCAATTAAAGTAAAATGAACTCACAAAGAAAAAGATTAAGGGTTACAACAACAGCTCATTCAGCTCCCCATGGCTTCTTTCACTGGACATATTCATAATAGCACAATGTTTGCTTGGCTTATTTCTATATATAATTTTCCTGATTTATAATTTTCTAATATCAATTATTACAAATTATTTATAGAAACTGAAGACAGGCATTTCATAGATATCTTAACTCCTGGGATCCTGGTGAATAGTAGTTACTTGTAGTGAGGGGAAAATGTTACTCTGAGATACAAATATTTCTGAAGGGTGATTCAGTCCCTTGGAATTCAGGAGAACTTTAAATGATTCCTGTCTATTAAGTTACACTACCCCTTAAATATGTTATCAGTGAATACTAAATAATCACTTTTTATGTGCAAGGTATTTTGTTTTCATGGTACAGCCCTGGTCTTCAGGCAAGGTATAATGTGAGGGAAAATAGTTGAGTAAATAATATGCATAAGCAATAACTAGTTTAAAACTCACAGACGAGAAAGAATCTTATTTGGCTTATTTTCCAAGGAAGGTTTCAGTATTAAAGTGGGATTTGGGCCAAATCTGGGTCAATTCATAGGGGTCAGCTAGATGTGGAGTAGTAAAATGACCTTGCATGTTCCAAAAATAGGAAGGCAGGACTGTGTTTGCTGCTGCTGCTGCTGCTGCTGCTAAGTCGCTTCAGTCGTGTCCGACTCAGTGCGACCCCATAGAGGGCAGCCCAACAGGCTCCCCCGTCCCTGGGATTCTCCAGGCAAGAACACTGGAGTGGGTTGCCATTTCCTTCTCCATTGTGTGAAAGCGAAAAGTGAAAGTGAAGTCGCTCACTCGCGACCGACTCCTAGCGACCCCATGGACTGCAGCCTACCAGGCTCCTCCATCCATGGGATTTTCCAGGCAAGAGTACTGGAGTGGCTTGCTATTGCCTTCTCCAGGACTGTGTTTAGGAGGACCAAAAGGAAACTATTCCTCCCCCATTTTTTATTTTTATTTTTTTTTGGCAGGAATAGAGACACAATGCACCATGAAACCAAAGAGAAGGCTGGAAAAGAGAGGTCAGGCTAGATTAGAGATTCTTGAATGCAAAGCTGACAAATTTAGACTTAATCCTGTAGCTTGTAGAAATCCCATAGAGGGTTTTTAAGCAGACGAGAAAGATGATTTAAGAGCCGCACATAGTGATGTGTCTCCTGCTGCTGCTAAGTCACTTCAGTCGTGTCCGACTCTGTGCGACCCCATAGACGGCAGCCCACCAGGCTCCTCCGTCCCTGGGATTCTCCAGGCAAGAACACTGGAGTGGGTTGCCATTTCCTTCTCCAATGCATGAAAGTGAAAACTGAAAATGAAGTCACTCAGTCATGTCCAACTCTTCGCGACACATGGACTGCAGCCTACCAGGCTCCTCCGCCCATGGGATTTTCCAGGCAAGAATACTGGAGTGGGGTGCCATTGCCTTCTCCGATAGTGATGTGTCTAAGAGAAGGCAAAGGCACCGCACTCCAGTACTCTTGCCTGGAGAATCCCATGGACAGAGGAGCCTGGTGGGCTGCCGTCTATGGGGTCACACGGAGTCGGACACGACTGAAGCTGCCTAGCAGCAGTAGCAGCATAGTGATGTGTGAGACTGGGGGAAGGGAAGAAACTGAAAGCAGGGAGGCTAGCAAGGGCTGTATTACCATCTTTGGACCAAGCAGGAGGGCGCCCAGAAACCTGAAGAGTGATATACTGAAGAATATAGGGTGTTACTGGCGCTTGGAATCCAGTTCTCAGTGTTGAATGCCTCCTTCCATGACCAAATAGCTATTTGTTTCTTTTCTTATTTGTTATTTTTGTTTTATATCCAAAAAATAATCGGCTAACCCAAGGTCATGAAAATTCAATCTCTATTTTCTTCTAAGAGTTTTGTAGTTTTAACTAATATATAGGTTTTCGATTCATTTTGAGTCATGAAGTTTGCTTTTCAGTTGTACCACTTTTACTTAGTCTTATATGTATGTATATACGTGTGTTTGTTTGCATATGTATATGTACTTTTAGACATAGACACATATTAATATATACATACATATAAACATGTATTAATGTATACATACATAGACATAGACATGTTAATGTATACATCTATATATACACACACATATATAGATATGTTGTTGCTTAGTCACTAAGTCATGTCCAGCTCTTTTGCAACTCCATCGACTGTAGCCCTCCAGGCTTCTCCGCCCATGGGATTCTCCAGGCAAGAATACTGGAGTGGGTTGTCATTTCCTTCTCCAGGGGATCTTCCCAACCCAGGGATTGAACCCGAGTTTCCTGCATTACAGGTGGATGCTTCACCACTGAGTCACCAGGGAAGCCTTATACACACACACGTATGCACATATTGATGTATGCATACACACATGTCGGAGAAAACAATGGCAGCCCACTCCAGTACTCTTGCCTGGAAAATCCCATGGGCGGAGGAGCCTGGTAGGCTGCAGTCCATGAGGTCACGAAGTCGGACACGGCTGAGCGACTTCATTTTAAGTTTTCACTTTCATGCATTGGAGAAGGAAACGGCAACCCACTCCAGTGTTCTTGTCTGGAGAATCCCAGGAACGGGGGAGCCTGGTGGGCTGCTGTCTATGGGGTCGCACAGAGTCCGCACAGAATCGGACACGACTGAAGCGACTTAGCAGCAGCAGCAGCAGCAGCATACAGTTATATAAGTTCTTGCTAGTATTTCTGAACATAGGCTGCTGTAGGACTGTTCGATTAGCCTCGGAAATATTTTGCTGTACTTCACACAGAAGATCCCTGCACCAACCTGAGCTGTGTTTTGCAGGCATTATGTTTTCATTTGTAGTTTATAACCAAAGCTTGTTTTCAATGAAACATGATTTGTGTGGTTTTATACGTTCATTTTTTGCATTATTATTATATTCAGGAGGGAAAAAGGAAACTTTTTTATACTGCCCTAAACATACTGAAAAATATCTTCCCTTGATTTTTCAGGTCTTCTATCACCCCTGCCTTATTCCTCATTTATGATAAAGAGTAGCTTTCTTTTTTTATTTTTTAAGCAAAAATCAAAGATGCAAGTTTCTTCATAAACCTTGCAACAAGCTTATCAAGTCTTTTGTCTACAATTTAGCCATAGTTGTGAGCAATATATCAAGTTGCAATATCCAGCAGTCTTCCCTGGTAGTTTAGCTGGTAAGGAATCCACCTGCAATGCAGGAGACCCTGGTTCAATTCCTGGGTTGGGAAGATCCTCTGGAAAAAGGATAGGCTACCCACTCTAGTATTCTTGGGCTTACCTGGTGGCTCAGATGGAAATATCCAGCAAACAATTAGAGATAATGACTCAGGACTTGGTAAAAGGCCAAGGTTAGGGATATATCCATAACTATTAATAATAAGAGTAAGAAGAATCACTCCTGGAACTTTTGTGGAGCACTACTCATGCTCAGACTAGTTAGCGTGTCTAACCTTAGGTATAAGTGAAATAGTTGATCACCTCTCTACATGGGATTATTTTCTTCCACAATGATTTCTCCTTATGATCTGTGATAATATCTTAAATTATATGTTTAGGATTTATTCCATTTGATTAGGCATTGTCCCTTGTTAAAATGTAAACTCTGTATCACAGGCAACATAATCCTCTATGTCCCAAAGTGTGTTGCTTGGAATACTATATCCAAAAGCTGTTGATTGTTTTTCCATGATAAATAAATTTGGAGAAACTATAAATAAAATTAAGCAAATGTCTTTTGGGGAGAGACTTCTTAGATCTTGTAGTCAATGCACTGTGATACATCAAAAAAGGTAAAATATTGATATGTATAATTTCCAAAGCCTATGTGATCATGACTTTTTAGAATAAATCATATATTATACTTCTGTTCTTCTTGATATAGTTTTAGAAATTCTTGACTGTATAAGATCATTTTTCACTGACAGAATTCTGAGATAAGGCTGCTAAATGGAATATAAAACATTTATGTTTTGATATATGGGTCAGAGGATAAGAGTACAGGAGACAGATTAGGATCTCTATGATCCAATCATGCAGCAGTGTTGGACCTGGCTTAGGTCTGTGCCATTGTCCTATTTTGAGTGGCCAGTAGGGAAGCGGGGCACTGGTGGGCACGTGGGAAAATATCATTTGCACCTTTTGGAACTATCATTTTCATGGTATCAGGAACAGAACGTCACTCAGTCATGTCCGACTCTTTGCGGTCCCATGGACTGTAGCCTACCAGGCTCCTCTGTCCATGGGATTTTCCAGGCAATAGTACCGGAGTGGATTGCCATTTCCTTCTCCAGCGGATCTTCCTGACCCAGGGATCGAACCCGGGTCTCCCGCATTGTAGACAGACGCTTTACCATTTGAGCCACTAGGGAAGGCAACTATTAATAGTATGGGTGACAGATTAGTAGCCTTTGGACTTATGTAAGTCTTCTGCATCTCTTTAACTTGGAAGTCATTTAGAAATATCTCTTGTTATGGTGACATTCACCAAGTATATTCTTTCTAATTGTTAAAATTGACAGGGAAATAACTCATATTAGGGAACATGATTTCTATTTTTAGTCAATGAAACCATCATTCTCCCAGTAACTCAGCCTTAAAAATTTGAAATCATCTATGACATTTATGTCTCCCTTGGCCCCATATTAAATCTATCACTGAGTCATGCTTCAGTAATTTTCTTACATTCTTTCCACAGTTCTTACAGAGAACTCTCACCTCCCCATTGAAAATCATTCTTCATATTATGGTCAGCTTCATCTTCATGAAAAACCTCCCCCACACCCCTCCTCACTGCCATTTTTAACAGTCTCTTGTTCAAGCACCTTCATGGACACATTATCCAAGTTCTTTCAGATAGTATTTAAGTTATGCGTTTCTTAGCCCATGCATACTTTTCCAATACTATATTCCACTGTCCTTTAATAGGATTCCTTTGCTCCTGTCAGTAATCTAAGCATTCTTTTCCTACTCATTTCCCCCTTTTTCTTACCTTTTTCCCCTAAATTGAACCATTCTTCAACACTTGGAACAAACACTATAGCTGGGAAAACTTCCACAATAACATTAGTACTTAGTGATATCTACCCCTTCTGTACTAAATGAGCATTTCCCACTTCTACCACTGATTTGGGACCAAGTCCCATATGTCTTGGATTATCTGTACCTTATCTAAAGTAGATGACAAGTTCCTTGAAGGAAATAATTCTACCTTATATTTCTTTAAATCCTCTAAAATATAGAAAATGTTTTGAAGAATTTTACTAAAACAAATACAAGTTTTCATAAGTAAATATGCTTTAAGTGACTGTATCGATCTCTGAACACAAAATTGAGAATAATAAAAATAACTCCACTTTTTGTTTTCCTGAAAAATTAAACATTTCTCTGTATTCTGGTTTTATATCAGTTCTAGAAATTGCATCTATTCTCCCCTGAAATATTATTTGCATGTGTGATGTTGCTTCCATGCCCAAGCCTCTGATTAATAATTGATGCCATTCCCATTTTTATCAGTGATTTTTGTTAAAGAAAAAGACTAGAGAAACAATTTTTTTCTGTTGAATTTTAAAAGAGAATGTGATGCTTTTATGACATAGAATCTCCCAAACTTAGCACTTCTTTGTCTCAGAGAACTTCCTATTTCCCTAACTGCCAAATGAATAATTCATATTTGTCATAAGCAGAGATGTTACTCTTTTTTGGGAGAGAGAGGAACTCATTTTTGATGATCTTAAATTGTTTATCAAAATCATCTTGAAAGTGTTGTCTTGATTTCCTTATTGACTAATTATAATTTGAACGTGTTTTGGCACAGCTTACCATACATGGTTTGACTGCAGATGTCTAGTATAGCAAACTTGTCTTTTCTTTCTCATTTTTAAAAAAGTAAAATCTCTTGGAAAATACCAGCATTTGAAGTACTAATATGAAATATGTGTCTCCCAGCAAAATTTCAAGGAAAATTAGAAGGCAGCTAGTGTGTGTGTATTTGTGTGTGTGTGTGAGCACAGGTGAGAGAGAGTGCTGTGAAGGAAGAAGGCTAAAACCAAAGCCTCCTTTAAAAAGCACAGAAACAGTTCATTATCAATATGCATATGAGACAACATCATGGTAGTTGCCTGGAAACAAGTAACAGTGAGTCAAATAATGAAAAGGACTCTGATGCCCCAGTGAATCAAATTGAACTTTAAAACTACTAGGAAAGGGGTGGTGACCAAATTAGCTTACACAATTCAGTGCTTGAAAATGTGCTTTAAAAAAAAAACAAACTTGCATTTAATTTGCCCGTCATCTTATCAGACTTTTTCCAAATGGAATACTTAGAGGCAGTACTAATTGGCCACTCAAAGAGTTTAGGGAAATGGAATGGTAAAAGAGGAAGTAAATATTTTACATGGACATTTAAAATCTTGTAAATGATAGGATGTTTCTGAGGGCAACCCCTCACATTACACATTTATAAGCCCATCCCTAAATGTTCTGTCCTGTTGAAGGAGGTGCCTGTTCATTTGACAGATTCAGGCAGTGCTTAAAAATTCCCTGTAATGACTGTTCATGATGGCCGTCGTTAAAAAGTCTACAAATAGCAAATATTGCCGAGATTGTGGAGAAAAGGGAACCCTCCTACACTGTTGGTGGGAATGTAAGTTGGTGCAGCCACTATGGAAAACTGTGTAGGTTCCTCAGAAAACAAAGCATAGGACTACCATATGATCCAGCATTCCTACTCCTGCAGCATATACCCAGACAGAACTATAATTCAAAAAGGTACACGCACCCCTATTTTCACAGCAGAACTATTCACAATAGCCAAGTCATGGAAACAACTTAAATGTCTATCAACAGATGAATGGATAAAGACGATGTGGTACATATATATAGTGCAACACTACTCAGCCATAAAAAAGGCCAACATAATGCCATTTGCAGTGACATGGTTACAACTAGAGATTATCATGCTAAGTGAAGTAAGTCAGAAAGAGAAAGACAAATACCATATCACTTATACATGCAATCTAAAATATGGCACAAAACAACCTATCTACAAAAGAGAAAAGATTTGTGGATGCCAAGGGGGAGGGGTGTAGGGGGAGGGAAGAACTGGGAGTTCAGGATTAACAGTTGCAAGCTGTTATATATAAGGTGGATAAACGACAAGGTCCTACTGTATAGCACAGGGAAAGATATTCAATATCCTGTGATAAAACATAATGGAAAATAATATTAAAAAAATATATATGTGTATAACTGAATCACTTTGCTGTGCAGTAGAGATTGACACAGCATTGTAAATCAACTATACTTCAATAAAAACAATTCACTGTAATGACAATATGAGACAAATGGCTTCAGAAAGTTTGGGGTGACTTCTACAATTCTGCTCTGTGATTTTCAATGAAGGATACAGAGTATCACCCAGAGGGTTGAGAAGGTCCCTTTGGGTAAATGCCTCCCCTGATAAGCACACACGGTAGTCTATGCATCAAACTTGACAGGGGTAAGAAAGGAAAATGCACATGCTTTTATAGAAGCACCAGATCATTTAAGTGTGAGAAAAAAGTTTAATGTAAAAAAATTGACCCAGGAGTTCTAACATTTTATTGCTCAAAAGTGAAATTTACGCATGGCATTATGTTTTTTCATGCTATTAAATATCTCTTTTTAAGTACTGGAAGTGTATTAAGACTAATACAGTTTTTGCTTATTATCATTATGACAGAGTATCAATTCTCATCTATTCAATAAGTATTATTATCAATTATGTATGAGAATCTGTTGTGTTCACGGTACTGGTCAGGGAGAGATATGATGATGTAAGCTTCAGTGCCTAAAAGCTGGAGTTCTTAGACTACACTGGAGGAGAAGTTATATAAGTAAATAACTATAATAATGTAACAAGTGCTAAACTGGAATGTTGCACCAAGTTGTTTGAAAACACAAAGGAAATAAATTATTTTCTCAGGAAGAATTAGGAAATTTCACAAAAGAAGGTATTTGAGTTGGAGCTTAAATAATGAATAAGAGATTTTGCCTAGAGAGAAAAGGGGAAAGGTTGCCTAAGCAAGATACTATCACATAAAATAAAAATCACAGAAGTCTGAAAAAAATAAGACAAAGAAAGAAGGATGAAAAAGATTTGACTAAAGTGTTGGAAATCTCTGGTTTCAGCTATTGAAAAGTTTTAGTAATCAGTGGAACCCAAAGTTTACTAATTATTGTAAAAAAGTCTTCTGAGAGCTTTGTAATACATATCACCTCATGTTAACATTCCCCCAAATCTTTACCCATTCTAGCATCTACTCTGGGCTTCCCAGGTGGCCCTAGTGGTAAAAAAACTGCTAACCAATTCAGGAGACCTCAGAGATGTGGATTCAATCCCTGGGCCGGGAAGAGCCTCTGGAGGAGGGCATGGCAGTTGATTCCAGTAGTCTTGCCTTGGGAATCCCATGGACAGAGGAGCCTGGAGAGCTATGGTCCACAGGGTGGCAAAGAGTCAGACATGACTGAAGTGACTTAGCAGCAGCAGCATCCACTCTAAGTGCAAAAGTGAAAAGTGAAAGTGTTAGTCACTCACTTGTGTCTGACTCTTTGCAACCCCATGGACTGTATCTCGCCAGGCTCCTCTGTCCATGGAATTCTCCAGGCAAGAATACTGGAATAAGTAGCCATTCCCTTCTCCAGGGGATTTTCCCAACCCAGGGATCAAACCCAGATCTCCTGCATCACAGGCAGATTCTTTGTTCAAATGGTAAGTCCAAAAATTGCATCTAAATATAATCAGCTCAGAAAATGCCAACTATCATATTCCAATCACAGCAACCTTCTTTGCGAAGTACTATTACTATCTCTATTTTATTTTTGTAAGTCCTATCTTTTTTTTACTGAAGTATAGTTGATTTACAAAAAATATATTAGATTCAGATATACAGCAGAGACATTCAATATTTTTATGGGTTATCTCCATTTAACATTACTACAGAATAGCAGCTGTAATTCCTTGTGCTGTACCATATATCCTTGCTGCTTGTTTATTTCATACATAGTATTTTGTATCTTTTAATCCCATACCCTTAATTTGTTCCTTCACCTTTCCCTCTCCCCACTGGTGTCCACTAGTTTGTTATCTATATCTACAAGTCTATTTCTGTTTTGTCATATACATTTGTTTATGTTTTTTTCATTATACATATAAGTGATAACACAGAGCATTTTTTTCTCTGTGTGTGACTTATCAATAAGCATAACACCCTCTAGGTCCACCTGCATTGTTATAAATGGCAAATTTTCATTCCTTTTAATGGCTGAATAATATTCCATTATATGTATACCACGTCTTCTTTATCCATTCATCTGTTGATTGGCACTTAGATTGCTTTCATATCTCGGCTAACATAATATCTAAATAATACTGCTATGAACATTGAGGTACATGTAATAGGTACATGAGAAGGATATGAATTTTGGGGGACCAGAGGGCTGACTGTTGTGGGTGAAATTGTGTCTCTCAAAAGAAATGTTCAAATTCTGATGCCAAGTACCTGTGAATGTAATTTTATTTAGAAATAGAGCCTAGGTGAAAAAACCGTGGTGCTGTCTAATTGTAAATAGATTGATATAAGTTTGGACCAATACGTGATGTGTACAATTTTAGCATGTAGGATTTTTGTGCTTTAAAAAAAAGTTCAAAAAACAAGCAAAAGAGGAATAGAGCCTTTGCAGATACAATTAACATGAGGTCATACTGGACTAGAGAAATCCTTGTCTACTGAAAATGACTTGTGTACTTAAAAGAAGAGGGGAATTTGGATACAGCCAGATAAGGAAGAAAAATGCCCATGAGAAGACAAAGGCAGAGATTGGAATTATGTTTCCATAAGCCAAGGAATACCAAAGATTGTCAAGGGTTAGCTGTAACCAGGGAAGGATCCTCCACTAGAGAGAATATGGTCCTGGTGAAATGTTGATATTTTATTTCAAACCTCCAGCACTATTTAGAGGATATAATTTCTGTTTTTTTTTAATTATTAATTTATACAATTTATATTTATTAAAGAAGCTGATAAAAGAAAGCAGAGTAAGTATATATTTATAAATTCATATATATATATAAATATATATAAATTCATATATAAATTCATCCTTTGTGCTATTTCTGATTCTCTACATCTTTTTTCCCGTGGATAAAATTTCCATGAGGTATCATTTCCTTGCTCTGATATAAATTTGCTACCACCCACAACTTTTATGCTGTTATCGATATACTACATTTCTGTATGTATAGGCCCCTGCATATAATTATATGCATATAGTTTTATACAATCACTTTTAAAATCATTTAAGGATATATAAGAGAAAAGATGTGTTTATACTGTTTTATTTGTATAATTATTTAACTGTATTTACTTGTGCTGTGTGTGTCTGTGTGTGTATCTGGGGTAACTTGCTTTCAGCTTGAATAATTTTCTTTAGGATTTTATTTTATTCTTTTGTAAGGTGGCCCTGCTAGTAATAAATTCATTCAGTATTTCTTTATCTGAGAATATCTTTATTTCACCTTCAATAATTTCTGTTTTAAGCCACCCAATCTGTGGTACTTTGTTGCAGTAGTGCTAAGAAAATAGAACAGTTCATATCCCTTACTGAAAAAGATTCAATGAGTTCCCATTATTCTCAAGATGAAGGCAAAATCCTTTAGCAATTTTTGTCAGATTCTGCATTTTTACCTTGCCTACCTGAGTTTGACCCTGCCTATCTCTCCAACTTCATCTCACACAACTGTCTCCTTCGTTTCCCACACTCTGGGCACACTAGTCTATCCAATGGTCAGATGAACCATGGCTAGCTCAGTGATTATGTCTTATTGTTATCTCTCTCATGGCACTTTCACAGATATGAATTTACATTTTTTAATGTGATCTTACAATTAGCATTTCTTTTTTTTCACTACTAGATGGTAAGCTGCATAAAGACTGAGGATCATACCTGTTTTTGCTCACAACTGGTGTCCCAGTGCCTAGCATAATGTCTAGCTTATTGTAGAACTTTAGTACATTTCTATTAAATAATTGACTAGATGAATGAATAATAAGGCATTTTCCATAGTGCACTAGTTTTAAAGAGGTCACTGCATCTATCAATTATGACATCATTGGTGGCCTTAGAAATAGCAGTTTAAATAGGACTGATTACATTCAATTCAGTTCAATCGCTCAGTCAAGTCTGACTCTTTGTGACCCCATGAATCGCAGCACGCCAGGCCTCCCTGTCCATCACCAACTCCTGGAGTTCACTCAAACTCACGTCCATCAAGTTGGTGATGCCATCCAGCCATCTCATCCTCTTTCGTCCCCTTCTCCTGCCCCCAATCCCTCCCACCATCAGAATTTTTTCCAATGAGTCAACTCTTCTCATGAGCTGGCCAAAGTACTGGAGTTTCAGCTTTAGCATCATTCCTTCCAAAGAAATCCCAGGGCCGATCTCCTTCAGAATGGACTGGTTGGATCTCTTTGCAGTCCAAGGGACTCTCAATAGTCTTCTCCAACACCATAGTTCAAAGGCATCAATTCTTCAGTGCTCAGCTTTCTTCACAGTCCAACTCTCACATCCATACATGACCACTGGAAAAACCATAGTCTTGAGTAGACAGACCTTTGTTGGCAAAGTAATGTCTCTGCTTTTTAATATGCTATTTAGATTGGGGAAAAGATGGAAATTAAGGACATATATATATAATTAATTTTAACCATATTGAAAGAACCATGAAAAAAGGTCAGTAAGTTGAGGAGGTCAAAGGCTAATAGAAGCAGGTCAAAGGCTAGCAGAGTTTTGCCAAGAGAATGCACTGGTCATAGCAAATACCCTCTTCCAACAACACAAGAGAAGACTCTACAAATGGACATCACCAGATGGTCAATACCAAAATCAGATTGATCATATTCTTTGCAGCCAAAGATGGAAAAGTTCTATACAGTTAGCAAAAATGAGACTGGGAGCTGACTGTGGCTCAGAGCATGAACTCCCTTATTGCCAAATTCAGACATAAATTGAAGAAAGTAGAGAAGACCACTGGACCATTCAGGTATGACCTAAATCAAATCCCTTAAGATTATACAGTGGAAGAAAGAAATAGATTCAAAGGATTAGATCTGACAGAGTGCCTGAAATACTCTGGATGGAGTTTTGTGACATTGTAAAGGAGGCAATGATCAAGATCATTTCCCCATGAAAAAGAAATGCAAAAAGGCAAAGGGTTGTCTGATGAAACATTACAAATATTTGAGAAAATAAGAGAAGTGAAAGGCAAAGGAGAAAAGGAAAGATATACACATTTGAATGCAGAGTTCTAACGAATAGCAAAGAGAGATAAGAAAGCCTTCCTAAGCAAGTAATGCAAAGGAATAGAGGAAAATAACAGAAAGGGAAAGACTAGAGATCTCTTCAAGAAAATTAGAGATACCAAGGGAATATTTCATGCAAAGATGAGCACAATAAAGGACAGAAATGGTATGGACCTAACAGAAGCAGAAGATATTAAGAAGAGGTGGCAAGAATACACAGAAGAACTGTACAAAAAGATCTTCATGAACCAGATAACCATGATGGTGTGCTCACTCACCTAGAGCCAGACATCGTGGAATGCAAAGTCAAGTGGGCCTTAGGAAGCATCACTAAGAACAAAGCTAGTGGAGATGATGGAATTCCAGTTGAGCTCTTTCAAATCCTAAAAGATGATGCTGTGAAAGTGCTGCACTCAATATGCCAGCAAATTTGGAAAACTCAGCAGTGGCCACAGGACTGGAAAAGGTCAGTTTTCATTCCAATCGCAAATAAAGGCAATGCCAAAGAATGCTCAAACTACTGCACAATTGCACTCATCTCACACACTAACAAAGTAATGCTCAAAATTCTCCAAGTCTGGCTTCAACAGTACATGAACCATGAATTTCCAGATGTTTAAGCTGGATTTAGAAAAGTCAGAGGAACCAGAAGTTGCCATCATCTGCTGGATCATTGAAAAAGCAAGAGTTACAGAAAAAAATATCTACTTCTGCTTTATTGACCACACCAAATCCTTTGACTGTGTGAATCACAACAAACTGGAAAATTCTGAAAGAGATGGGAATACCAGACCACCATACCTGCCTCCTGAGAAATTTGTATGCAAGTCAAGAAGCAAACAGTTAGAATTGGACATAGAACAAAAAACCTGTTCCAAATCAGGAAAGGATTATGTCAAGGCTGAATATTGTAACCCTGCTTATTTAACTTATATGCAGAGTACAGCATGGGAAATGCCAGGCTGGATGAAACACAAGCTGGAATCAAGATTTCTGGGAGAAATATCAATAACCTCAGTTACACAGATGGCACTACCCTTATGGCAGAAAGCAAAGAAGAACTAAAGGACCTCTTGATATAAGTGAAAGAGGAGAGTGATAAAGTTGGCTTAAATCTCAACATTCAGAAAACTAAGGTCATGGCATCCGGTCCCATCACTTCATGACAAATAAATGGGAAAACAATGAAAATGGTGAGAGACTTTATTATTTTGACCTTAAAATCACTGCATATGGTGACGTCAGCCATAAAATTAAGACGCTTACTCCTTGGAAGAAAAGCTATGACCAACCTAGACAGCATATTAAAAAAAACAGATACATTATTTTACCAACAAAGGTCCATCTAATCAAAGCTATGGTTTTTCCAGTAGTCATTTATGGATGTGAGAGTTGGAGTATAAAGAAAGCTGAGTGCCAAAACTGGTATTGGAAAGATGCTTGCGAGTCCCTTGGACTGAAAGGAGATCAAATCAGTCCATCTTAAAGGAAATCAGTCCTGAATATTTATTGGAAGGACTGATGCTGAAGCTGAAACTCCAATAGTTTGGCCACCTGCTGCAAAGAACTGACTCATTGAAAAAGACCCTGATGTTGGGAAAGATTGAAGGCAGGAGGAGAAGGGGACAACAGAGGATGAGATGGTTGGATGGCATCACTGATGTGATGGGCATGAGTTTGAGCTGGCTCCTGGAGTTGGTGATGCACAGGGAATCCTGGTGTAGACCCTGATGTTGGGAAAGATTGAAGGCAGGAGGAGAAGGGGACAACAGAGGATGAGATGGTTGGATGGCATCACTGATGTGATGGGCATGAGTTTGAGCTGGCTCCTGGAGTTGGTGATGCACAGGGAATCCTGGTGTGCTGCAGTCCATGGGGTTGCAAAGAGTCGGACATGACAGAGCGACTGAACTGAACTTAAGTTGAGGAGAATGTAGCATCTAGGTATGAATGGAGACTGATTCCTAGAATAAGCAGAAAGAACCAATAAGGAGGGCATATGAATGGTAGAAGAAAGGAAGAATCCAGAAGCAGTAGGAAGACAGGAATAAAGACCACAAACAAAAGAAATTTTACAAAGAAGGGAACCTTATCCTCCAGCACACAAGCAGGAATTAAAAACAGTTGCATAACACTTCCAAACTCATTCTACAGGGCCACCATCACCCTGATACCAAAAAGACAAAGACAACACACAGAAAGAAAACTGCAGGCCAGTATCACTGATGAACATTGATGCAAAAATCCTCAACAAAATTTTAGCAAACAGAATTCAGCAACACATCAGAAACTCATACACCATGATCAAGTTGAGTTTATTCCAAAATGCAAGGATTCTTCCATTTATGCAAATCAATCTATGTGATACATTATAATAGCAAATTGAAAGACAACCACATGATCATCTCAATAGATGCAGAAAAAGCCTCTGACAAAATTCAGCACCCATTTATGATTAAAATTCTTCAAAAAATGGACATAGAAGGAACCTACCTCAACATAGTAAAGGCCATATATGATAAGCCTACAACACACATTATTCTAAATGGTGAAAAACGGAAAGCATCCCCCCTAAGATCAGGAATAAGACAAGGGTGTCCACTTTCACCACTGTTATTCAACATAGTTCTGGAAGTTCTAGCTACAGCAATCAGAGAAGAAAAAGAAATAAAAAGAATCCAGATCAGAAAAGAAAAGTAAAGCTCTCACTGTTTGCAGATGACATGATACTGGACATAGAAAACCCTAAAGATTGACCAACCTAGATAGTATATTCAAAAGCAGAGACATTACTTTGCTGACTAAGGTCCGTCTAGTCAAGGCTATAGTTTTTCCTGTGGTCATGTATGGATGTGAGAGTTGGACTGTGAAGAAGGCTGATCGCCGAAGAATTGATGCTTTTGAACTGTGGTGTTGCAGAAGACTCTTGAGAGTCCCTTGGACTGCAAGAAGATCCAACCAGTCCATTCTGAAGGAGATCAACCCTGGGATTTCTTTGGAAGGAATGATGCTAAAGCTGAAACTCCAGTACTTTGGCCATCTCATGCGAAGAGTTGACTCATTGGAAAAGACTCTGATGCTGGGAGGGATTGGGGGCAGGAGGAGAAGGGGACGACCGAGGATGAGATGGCTGGATGGCATCACTGACTCGATGGATGTGAGTCTGAGTGAACTCCGAGAGATGGTGATGAACAGGGAGGCCTGGCGTGCTGCGATTCATGGGGTCGCAAAGAGTCGGACACGACTGAGCGTAGGAGGAGAAGGGGACGACCGAGGATGAGATGGCTGGATGGCATCACTGACTCGATGGACATGAGTCTGAGTGAACTCCGAGAGATGGTAATGAACAGGGAGGCCTGGCATGCTGTGATTCATGGGGTCACAAAGAACTGAACTGAACTGAAAGATAGTATCAGAAAATTGCTAGAGCTAATCAGTGAATTTAGCAAAGTTGCAGGATACAAAATCAATACACAGAAATCACTTGCATTTCTATATACTGACTGAAAAATCAGAAAGAGAAATTAAGGAATCAATCCCATTCACCACTGCCACAAAAAGAATTAACTATCTAGGAACAAACTTACCTAAGGGGACAAAAGAACTGTACCAGAAAATTATAAGACTAATGAAAGAAATCAAAGATGACATAAACAGATGGAGGGATATTCCGTGTTCCTGGGTAAGAAGAATAAATATTGTGAAAATGACTGTACTCTCAAATGCAGTCTACAGATTTAATGTGATCCTTTGGCATTTTCCACAGAAATAGAACAAAACATTTCACAATTCATATGGAAACACAAAAGACCCCAAATATCCAAAGCAATCTTGAAAAAGAAGAATGGAGCTAGAGGAATCAACCTTCCTGACTTCAGATTATACTACAAAGCTACAGTCATCAAGACAGTATGGTACTGGTACAAAAACAGAAATATAGACCAATGAAACAAGATAGAAAGCCCAGAGATAAACCCATGCACCTACAGTTACCTTATTTTTGACAAAGGAGGCAAGAAGATACAATGAGGCAAAGAGAGCCTCTTCAATAAATGATGTTGGGAAAACTGGACAGTTACATGTAAAAGAATGAAATTAGAACACTTCCTAGCACCATACACAAAGATAAACTCAAAATGGATTAAAGACCTGAATGTAAGACCAGAAACTATAAAACTCTTAGAGGAAAACATAGGGAGAACACCCAATGACATAAATCAACACAAAATCCTCTGTGACCCACCTCCTAGAGTAAGGGAAATAAAAACAAAATAAATAAGTGGGACCTGATTAAACTTAAAAGCTTTTGCACAGCAAAGGAAACTATAAGCAAGGTTAAAAGACAACCCTCAGAATGGGAGAAAATAACCGCAAATGAAACAACGGACAAAGGATTAACTTCCAACATATAAAAGCAGCTCATACAACTCAATGTCAGAAAAACAAACAACTCAATCAAAAGTGGGAAAAGGACTTAAACAGACATTTCTCCAAAGAAGACATACAGATGGCTAACAAACACATGAAAAGATGGTCAACGTCACTCATAATTAGAGAAATGCAAATCAAAGCTACAGTGAGATATCACCTCACACCAGTCAGAATGACCATCATCAAAAAGTCTACAAAAAATAAATGCTGAAAAGGGTGTGGAGAAAAGGGAATGTTCTTGCACTATTGGTGGGAATGTAAATTGATACAACCACTATGGAAGACGGTATGGAGATTCCTTAAAAAACTAAGAATAAAACCACAATATGACCCAGCAAACTCACTCCTAGGCATATACCCTGAGGAAACCAAAATTGAAAAAGACACATGAAACACATTGTTCACTGCAGAATTATTTACAATAGCTAGAACATGTAAGCAACCTAGATGTCCATCGACAGATGAATGGATAAAGAAGTTTTGGTACATATACACAATGGAACTCATCCATAAAAGGGAACACATTTGAGTCAGTTCTGATGAGGTGGATGAACCTATAATCTATTATACAGAGAGAATGAGTCAGAAAGAAAAAGGTAAATATCATATTCTAACACATATATACAGAATCTAGACAAATGGTACTGAAGAATTGATTTTCAGGGCAGCAATGGAGAAACAGACATAGAGCATAGACTTTCGGACATGAGGAGATGGGAGAAGAGGATGAGCGGTATGGAAAGAATTACATGGAAACTTACATTCAGTTCAGTTCAGTTCAGTTGCTCAGTCGTGTCCGACTCTTTGCGACCCCATGAATCGCAGCACGCCAGGCCTCCCTGTCCATCACCAACTCCCGGAGTTCACTCAAACTCACGTCCATCGAGTCGGTGATGCCATCCAGCCATCTCATCCTCTGTTGTCCCCTTCTCCTCCTGCCCCCAATCCCTCCCAGTATCAGAGTCTTTTCCAATGAGTCAACTCTTCGCATGAGGTGGCCAAAGTACTGGTGTTTCAGCTTTAGCATCATTCCTTCCAAAGAAATCCCAGGGCTGATCTCCTTCAGAATGGACTGGTTGGAACTCCTTGCAGTCCAAGGGACTCTCAAGAGTCTTCTCCAACACCACAGCTCAAAAGCATCAATTCTTCAGCGCTCAACTTTCTTCACAGTCCAACTCTCACATCCATACATGACTACTGGAAAAACCATAGCCTTGACTAGATGGACCTTTGTTGGCAAAGTAATGTCTCTGCTTTTCAACATGTTATCTAGGTTGGTCATAACTTTCCTTCCAAGAAGTAAGCGTCTTTTAATTTCATGGCTGCAGTCACCACCTGCAGTGATTTTGGAGCCCAGAAAAATAAATTCTGACAATGTTTCCCCATCTATTTCCCATGAAGTGATGGGACCAGATGTCATGATTTTAATTTTCTGAATGTTGAGCTTTAAGCCAACTTTTTCACTCTCTTCTATCATTTTCATCAAGAGGCTTTTTAGTTCCTCTGCACTTTCTGCCATAAGGGTGGTGTCATCTGCATATCTGAAGTTATTGATATTTCTCCCAGCAATCTTGATTCTTCCATTAAAATGGATAGCCAATGGGAATTTGCTGTATGGCTCAGGAAACTCAAGCAGTAGCTCTGTATCAACCTAGAGTGATGAGATGGGGCAGCAGATGGGAGGGAGGTTCAAAAAGGAGGAAATATATGTGTACTTGGACTGATTCATGTTGAGATTTGACAGAAAACAACAAAATTTTGTAAAGCAATTATCCTTCAATAATAAATAAATTAAAGAAAAGACAGGTGCATAAATGCATACATATACACATAGAGGTAGGAGAGAGGCATGTTGAGAAAACTGATCACTTACAGTCTCATTTTCCTTTCACAAAATAGATGCTAGCTCACAAGCTCTGGAGAGGAGTTATGCAATTTTCCTTAGTAACTCTTTAACAATTATGTAGTGAGAGATAGAAAAGCAAATGTTAGTGTTAATTTAGGATTAGAGAGTGGTAGGGCAGGTGGGATAGAAAGACAAAGTACTAAATATATGTGCTAAGTTGCTTCAGTCGTGTCCGACTCTGTGCGACCCCATAGACGGCAGCCCATCAGGCTCCCCCATCCCTGGGATTCTCCAGGCAAGAACACTGGAGTGGGTTGCCATTTCCTTCTCCAAAATATATGTACTTTGAGTTTATATTTGTATTAATATAATTGTCATAAATATGATTATCATATATATCATGTAATTGCTAAAGTAATTGGCCAAGGGCTCCCATATGATATATTTTACATTCTGACATTATTGTATATGATTGATTTTTAAAATACTCTGAACACTGGGTAACCCTAAGAAAATGACTGCCACCCATGTTTGTGTTTTTCTAGACATCTTCCATTAAAATATATCAACCAAAAAAATCAAATAAAACCCCAAGTAAATCAAACCTTTAGAATAGCTAGAAGACAGAGAATACTCTGCACTTCACATTACTTGAAAATAGAAAAATATTTAGTCAGCAAACCTCTCTCAAGCTCCTACTGAAAGTCTTTTCAGAGAGTATGGGGAGTCTGGAAAAATTATATTAAACAGAGAAAAGTAGTGCTAGACTCACTCCCAGAATAAGAAAGAAGTGTGAAACTTCTCAAAATATAGTAGGTAAGCAAAGTAACTGACATTGGAATTGTGTAGGACTCATATCTCAGCAGGCCTTAAGATGGCAATGATGACCCTGTATGTGAGACAGCAAAAGAGACACAGATGTATAGAACGGACTTTTGGACTCTGTGGGAGAGGGAGAGGGTGGGATGATTTGGGAGAATGGCATTGAAACATGTATAATATCATGTAAGAATGAAGCACCAGCCTATGTTCGATACAGGATACAGGATGCTCGGGGCTGATACACGGGGATGATCCAGAGAGAAGAAATGGGGTGGGATGTGGGAGGGGAGTTCGGGATTGGGATCTCATGTGCACCCATGGTGGATTTATGTCAATGTATGGCAAAACCAATACGGTATTGTAAAGTAAAATAAAGTAAACATTAAAAAAAATAAAAAATAAAAATAAAAATAAAAAGAAAAGGGAAGGTGCTCTTATAAGACAGGACATTAAAGGGGAGAAAATAGAAGGGGAAAATTTAGAATCCTGAAAACAAAACAAGCGAATAATTATAGAACACAACTTATTCCCTCATCACTGTCACCACCACCAACAACAAAAGATCAAATCTATTTACTAAAGAATTTACAATTGCTGAACAGGGCTTCCCAGGCGGCTGGGTGGTAATGAATCTGCCTGCTGATGCAGGAGACACAGGAGACATGAGTTCAATCACTGGATCAGGAAGCTTCCCTGAAGAAGGAAATGGCCACCCACTCCAGTATTCTTGCCTGGAAAATTCCATGCATAGAAGAACCTGGTAGGCTACAGCCCATGGGTTAGTAAAGAGTTGGACACAACAGAACAACTGAGCATGCATGCACACACGCATACTTAAAGACTGAAAGAGAGGGACGCTTTTGAATTAGAAATCTTATAAACCACCCTAGACATCCACCCCTGCCTATAAAATGAATATGTGAAATCTATTTGCATCTATAAAAAAATACTGTAATAATAAACAAGAAACTGAGTCAAAACATTTCAGGTGCTAACCCCGCTTCCTCCAACTAAAAAGTAAAAGGAATTTATCTAAAAATACTTCAGACTAGACTGAATTAAATATCCTCAGTCACTTGGAGAAATGAAAATGCACCTAGAATCTAAATTCAAAAGCTGCAAATAGAAATGGATAAGCAATAGGAAGAAATGAAATTATGGTTGAACTCATGAAAGAAATCAAAGAGAAGGACAAAATCTCAGAAATTAAGACTATATTTCAAGCTATTGTGCTTGAAGCATTCTGAATGTCCAGTAATATGGTGTTTAAAAGTAAATAAATAATGGCTATCTATTTAATAGAAACTACGTGGCCCCTAGATATAATGTGGGAGGAAAATGTTTTTAATCTGCTCTCTGAAGACTTAACGATTACTCAGTGTGATATAAAAGGTTCCAAAAAAGGGGGTGAAGACTGGTTGTCAGGTCCTTTAGACCGCTATGCAGCAGTCCAAATACATCACTCCTGTTTTTATCTACTTTACAGATGGGTTCATTCTGAGAATTATTTAATAGAGAAATGTTTTCAAAGCAAGAAGAACATTAAATATCACTGAAAGTTTTTCATGAAATATTGACACAAAACAGGATGTAAAACAGTATGTATTTGCTCTCTGTCTGACTTTGACCAGGTATTTGACCTCTCTTTTCCTCATAGTCATTATTTGAAAATGGGATTAATAATTGTACTTATCTTTTAGCATTATTTTGAAGATTAAACTATCTAATTAGCACTGGAATTTAACAAGTGCTCTATAACAGAAACGTTTCTCAAAGAAATATATCAAATGCATACAGTAATTAACTCAAATTATGAGATTGCACATAATTACTTCCTCCATTGGCTCATCTCAATTTATCACTTTTTCCTACAGTGGTCACAACAGAGGCATAATAGATGTTGCTGAAAGGAACAAAGACAGCTCCATGAGCAGGAGCATCATCTATGCTGCACACTGGCAATGACTGTCTCTGTGGCTTTTGTTACCATCAGTACAACTCATCACTGAAAGCAGCTGTTTCTTTGCCTGGTAAACTTGAAAATAGCAACTTCCTCTGTGACTGAAATCAACAAAAAATGGCCTGCTACACTGAATGATCATGTTTCACAGTTGTGTTTGAGAGTTTGTTGGGACTCTCTTTACCCCACACTCAATCAAGAATGACTTCACAGTGCAACATTTAACATCTGTATGTAAAGTACTGTGACGGCCTTGTTACTTGAGTCAAGGATCTTATTATTATTGAAACAGATCACATGGTTATGGAAAAGCAAAATGTCCCCCTTCAAATGTTCAATATTTTCATGACTATTTTTTTTTTTATTTTTATGACTCTTTTAGCTCTCATTTTCTATCTTTTCCATCTGTATATTGAAATTCAGTTTAATCCACTTCTACCCTCTCAATTCTCTTACACAAGGTTGCTGGCAAAAGAAACCACATTTATTTCATGCATGGTTACTGCATAATTCGATGGTAAGAAATAGGTAAATAAGCATACAAGCTAGGCTAATTTCTGAACTTCCCTGGTGGCTCAGAGGATAAAGCCTCTGTCTACAATGCAGGAGACCCGGGTTCGAGCCCTGGGTTGGGAAGATTCCCTGGAGAAGGAAATGGCAATCCACTCCAGTACTACTGCCTGGAAAATCCCATGGGCAGAGGAGCCTGGCAGGCCGCAGTCTATGGGGTCGCAAAGAGTCGGACACGACTGAGCGACTTCCCTTTCCCTTCCCTAGGCTAATTTCTAAACCCAGAAACATTTTTAATGTTTTTTTCCCCTAGGTGTAGACTTGTAGGTTGAAAGATGTTTGTTTTCTTTCATTACTTTAAACATATTGCTCCACTATCATCTCACTTTCATTGTTTCTGATGAGTAATCTTCTGTAATTTTTATCTTTTATCCTCTCTACATAATGTGCCCCCCCAGCTAATTTTTTTTTTTTTTTTGGTCGCTGGTTTGGAGTAGTTTGATTATGATATGCCTTGATGTAGTTTTTTACAGTGAGGTAATGATAGTTTCTCCAGCATCCAACTGTTTGTCAGGTGCTGTTTCTCCATGATAGGAGGGAGGAAGTGATAAGAAGGCATGGAGGCAGGCAGTATTCTTGCATCAGAAGTCCATCCTTTCTACTGATGACTCTTGACCCTTGGGTGTTGACTCAGTGATAACATTGTATTAGTTGTTCATAAGCTTATTGTGAAAATTAAATTGGTTAATACATGTTGAGTGTTTAAAAGGTCCTCTTATTGATACTGCAAAATTTATTTTCTATGTAGAATAGACATTATCTTGAATGACAGCTTATTCATTTTTCCCTGAGACTATAGAAGACCTCCAACATTTTGCTGTTATGTGGTTTCTACCAAACTCTTTTTCTTCTCAGATATCAGGGTTACACTAAGTGTAGGCACCCTGAAGCAAGAGAGTGTAGGTATTCTAGCAAAATCAAAGAGGCTAGTGTGGATGATGGATGGTGGATGGTAAGCTTAGAGCACTGTGAAAGGAAATTAGCCCACACAGGTAGTTCTGGGGCTATAGATAGTATGGTTCACTCATAAAGCATATAAAGCCATATTAAGGAGTTTGGTTTTTACAGTGAGGTAAGAAATCATTGGAAGATTTCAAAAGTGAAGAGACATGATATGATTTATGCTATTTTAAATAATTACTCTGACTATTCTGTGAAGAAAATAGTATATGAGGAGCAAGAATGAAAGCCTAAAACCTTTTCGGAGCTGTTGAAGATATTGAACTGTTAGGTCTCAATTGTGTGGTCCATGGTGTTGGTATTGAGAAAATAAGTGGTCAGGGTCTCGATATACTTTGAAGATAGAGCCAGTGGGATTTGCTAATGAATTAATATGAAGTGTGATGGAAAGAGAGGAGTCACGACGACTACAGGATTGTTTGTTTGTTTTTAAGTCTAACTAGTTGAACAAATGGAATATAATTTACTATGATAGGGAAGAGGGAGAGACAGTCATGTAATAAGGTGTTATACTGAGATGCTTACAAGACAACCAAGTGAAAATATCTCATAAGCATTTGGCTGCATAAGTCTGGACATCAAGAGAACAAAGAAGAAAAATTTGGTAAAATAGAAGAATTAAGAGAGGAGTCTCAGAACAAGATGAAAAAACTGTTTAAGAAGAAGGGAGTGTCAAGCTATACTGCCAGGCTGATATTACAAGATAAATATTATAAGAAGTGGTCAAACAAGAGATGACAAGGGTGAACGTCGACATTCTAGGAATCAGCGAACTAAAATGGACTGGAATGGGTGAATTTAACTCAGATGACCATTATATCTACTACTGCGGGCAGGAATCCCTCAGAAGAAATGGAGTAGCCATCATGGTCAACAAAAGAGTCCGAAATGCAGTACTTGGATGCAATCTCAAAAATGACAGAATGATCTCTGTTCGTCTCCAAGGAAAACCATTCAATATCACAGTTATCCAAGTCTATGCCCCAACCAGTAATGCTGAAGAAGCTGAAGTGGAACGGTTTTATGAAGACCTACACGATCTGTTAGAACTAACACCCAAAAAAGATGTCCTTTTCATTATAGGGGACTGGAATGCTAAAGTAGGAAGTCAAGAAACACCTGGAGTAACAGGCAAATTTGGCCTTGGAATG
>SJYT01001520.1:26367-37210 GCA_006410635.1 Cephalophus harveyi | reverse complement strand
CCTAATTTTTTCCCATTTGGTAAGGATAAATTATTTTCTATATCTGTGAGTTGATTTATGTTTCATAAATAAGTTCATTTGTATCATTTTTTAAAGATTCGATATATGTGATATCATATGATATTTGTATTTCTCTGATATCACTTACTATGATGATATCTAGATTCATTCATGTTGCTGCAAATGATATTATCTCATTCTTATTATGCATGAGTCATATTCCATTGTGTATATATGCACCATATCTTTTTTATCCGTTCATCCGTCAATGGATATTTAGGTTCCTTCTATGCCTCGGCTATTGTAAATAGTGCTCTTATGAACAATGAGCTTTTTGAATTAGAGTTTTCATCTTTTCTGGATATATGCACAGGAGTAGAATGACAAAACCCTTCAATATTCTTGCCTTGAGAACTCCATGAACAGTATGAAAAGGCAAAATGATAGGATACTGAAAGAGGAGCTCCCCAGGTCAGCAGGTGACCAATATGTTACTGGAGATCAGTGGAGAAATAACTCCAGAAAGAATGAAGGGATAAAGCCAAAGCAAAAACAATATCCAGTTGTGCATGTGACTGGTGATAGAAGCAAGGTCCGATGCTGTAAAGAGCAATATTGCATAGGAACCTGGAATGTCAGGCCCATGAATCAAGGCAAATTGGAAGTGGTCAAACAAGAGATGCCAAGAGTGAACGTCGACATTCCAGGAATCAGCGAACTAAAATGGATGAATGGGTGAGTTTAACTCAGATGACCATTATATCTACTACTGCAGGCAGGAATCCCTCAGAAGAAATGGAGTAGCCATCATGGTGAACAAAAGAGTCTGAAATGCAGTACTTGATGCAACCTCAAAAACGACAGAATGATCTCTGTTCGTCTCCAAGGCAAACCATTCAGTATCACAGTTATCCAAGTCTATGCTACAAACAGTAATGCTGAAGAAGCTGAAGTGGAACGGTTTTATGAAAACCTACAAGACCTTTTAGAACTAACACCCAAGAAAGATGTCCTTTTCATTATAGGGGACTGGAATGCTAAAGTAGGAAGTCAAGAAACACCTGGAGTAACAGGCAAATTTGGCCTTGGAATGCGGAATGAAGCAGGGCAAAGGCTAATAGAGTTTTGCCAAGAAAATGCACTGGTCATAGCAAACACCCTCTTCCAACAACACAAGAGAAGACTCTACACATGGACATCACCAGATGGTCAACAGTGAAATCAGATTGATTATATTCTTTGCAGCCAAAGATGGATTCTGTACAGATTCAGATGTTTCTATACAGTCAACAAAAACAAGACCAGGAGCTGACTGTGGCTCAGATCATGAACTCCTTATTACCAAATTCAGACTCAAATTGAAGAAAGTAGGGAAAACCACTAGACCATTCAGGTATGACCTAAATCAAATCCCTTATGATTATACAGTGGAAGTGAGGAATAGATTTAAGGGCCTAGATCTGATAGATAGAGTGCCTGAAGAACTATGGAATGAGGTTCGTGACATTGTACGGGAGACAGGGATCAAGACCATCCCCATGGAAAAGAAATGCAAAAAAGCAAAATGGCTGTCTGGGGAGGCCTTACAAATAGCTGTGAAAAGAAGAGAGGCGAAAAGCAAAGGAGAAAAGGAAAGATATAAGCACCTGAATGCAGAGTTCCAAAGAATAGCAAGAAGAGATAAGAAAGCCTTCTTCAGTGATCAATGCAAAGAAATAGAGGAAAACAACAGAATGGGAAAGACTAGAGATCTCTTCAAGAAAATTAGAGATACCAAGGGAACATTTCATGCAAGGATGGGCTCGATAAAGGACAGAAATGGTATGGACCTAACAGAAGCAGAAGATATTAAGAAGAGGTGGCAAGAATACACAGAAGAACTGTACAAAAAAGATCTTCACGACCCAGATAATCATGATGATGTGATCACTAATCTAGAGCCAGACATCTTGGAATGTGAAGTCAAGTGGGCCTTAGAAAGCATCACTACGAACAAAGCTAGTGGAGGTGATGGAATTCCAGTTGAGCTGTTTCAAATCCTGAAAGATGATGCTGTGAAAGTGCTGCACTCAATCTGCCAGCAAATTTGGAAAACTCAGCAGTGGCCACAGGACTGGAAAAGGTCAGTTTTCATTCCAATTCCAAAGAAAGGCAATGCAAAAGAATGCTCCAATTACCGCACAATTGCACTCATCTCACATGCTAGTAAAGTAATGCTCAAAATCCTCCAAGCCAGGCTTCAGCAATACGTGAACCGTGAACTCCCTGATGTTCAAGCTGGCTTTAGAAAAGGCAGAGGAACCAGAGATCAAATTGCCAACATCCGCTGGATCATGGAAAAAGCAAGAGAGTTCCAGAAAAACATCTACTTCTGCTTTATCGACTATGCCAAAGCCTTTGACTGTGTGGATCACAATAAACTGTGGAAAATTCTGAAAGAGATGGGAATACCAGACCACCTAACCTGCCTCTTGAGAAATCTGTATGCAGGTCAGGAAGCAACAGTTAGGACTGGACATGGAACAACAGACTGGTTCCAAATAGGAAAAGGAGTGCGTCAAGGCTGTATATTGTCACCCTGCTTATTTAACTTATATGCAGAGTACATCATGAGAAACGCTGGACTGGAAGAAACACAAGCTGGAATCAAGATTGCTGGGAGAAATATCAATAACCTCAGATATGCAGATGACACCACCCTTATGGCAGAAAGTGAAGAGGAACTAAAAAGACTCTTGATGAAAATGAAAGTGGAGAGTGAAAAAGTTGGCCTAAAGCTCAACATTCAGAAAATGAACATCCATGGCATCCGGTCCCATCACTTCATGGAAAATAGATGGGGAAACAGTGTCAGACTTTATTTTTTTGGGCTCCAAAATCACTGCAGATGGTGATTGCAGCCATGAAATTAAAAAACGCTTACTCCTTGGAAGAAACGTTATGACCAACCTAGATAGTGTATTCAAAAGCTGAGACATTACTTTGCCGACTAAGGTCCGTCTAGTCAAGGCTATGGTTTTTCCTGTGGTCATGTATGGATGTGAGAGTTGGACTGTGATGAAAGCTGAGCTCTGAAGAATTGATGTGTTTGAACTGTGGTGTTGGAGAAGACTCTTTGGAGTCCCTTTGACTGCAAGATCCAATCAGTCCATTCTGAAGGAGATCAACCCTGGGATTTCTTTGGAAGGAATGATGCTAAAGCTGAAACTCCAGTACTTTGGCCACCTCATGCGAAGAGTTGACTCATAGGAAAAGAGTCTGATGCTGGGAGGGATTGGGGGCAGGAAGAGAAGGGAAGACAGAGGATGAGATGGCTGGATGGCATCACTGACTCGATGGACATGGGTCTGAGTGAACTCTGGGAGTTGGTGATGGACAGGGAGGCCTGGTGTGCTGCGATTCATGGGGTTGCAAAGAGTCAGACACGACTGAGCAACTGAACTGAACTGAACTGGGGTTACTCATGTGGTCACTCTATTTTTATATTTTTAAGGAACCTCTATAGTGGTCTCCATAGTAGCTTCATCAATTTACATTCCCATCAGCAGTGTAGGGGGTTTCCCTCTTCTCCACACCCTCTACAGCATTTATTATTTGTAGTTTTTTTGATGCTGACCATTCTGACCAGTGTGAGGTGATACCTCACTGTAGCTTTGATTTGCATTTCTCAAATAATTAGTGATGTTCAACATATTTTCATGTGTCTCAAGGCCATCTGTATGTTTGTTTGAAGAAATGTCTGTTTAAGTCTCGTGCCCAGTTTTTGATTGAGTTGTTTGTTTTTTTGATGTTGAGCTATTAGAGCTGTTTGCATATTTTAGAAATTAAACCCTTATTTATCACATCCTTTGCAAATATTTTCGTTCATTCTATAAGTTATTTTTTGTTTATGGTTTCCTTTACTGAGCAAAAGCTTTTAACTTTAATTATTTTTTATTTTTGTTTTTATTTGTATTACTCTAGGAGGTGGATTAAAAAAAAATATTGCTGCAATTTATATCAGAGTGTTCTGCCTATGTTTTCCTCTAGGAGTTTTATAGTATCTGATTTCATTTAGGTCTTTAATCCATTTTGAGTTTATTTTTATTTGTGGTGTTAGAGAATGTTCTAATTTCATTTATGTAGGTGTGCTAAGTTACTTCAGTTGTGTCTGATTCTTTGCAACCCTATGGACTGCAGCTTGCCAGGCTCCACTGTCCATGGGATTCTCAAGGCAAGAATATTGCAGTGAGTTGCCATGCCTTTCTCCAGGGAATCTTCCCAACTCAGAGATTGAATCCTACATCTCTTATGTCTCCTGCATTGACAGGCAGGTTCTTTACCACTAGCACCACCTAGGAAGCCCTCTTTTACATAAAGCTGTCCCCTTTTCCCAGCAGTACTTATTGAAGAGACAATCTCTCCTTCATTGTATGTTGTTGCCTCCTTTGTCACAGATTAATTGACAATTAGTACATGAGTTTAAATCTGAAAGCTTGAAATGAAAAAGGAGAAACTGGAAGTAAATATACTACTGTCTCAAGCAGCAGAAAATGGCTATTCTACAGATCTATGCATCTGCTTTTGTGCCAGTATGATGTTGTTTGGATTACTGTAGCTTTGTTGTATAGTCTGAAGTTTGAAGATAATTTCTCTAGCTCCGTTCTTCTTTCTCGAGACTGTTTTGTCTGTTGCAGGGTTTCCACACAAATTTTAAAATTTTTTCTAACTCTGTGAAAAATGTTCTTGGTAATTTGATAGGGATTGCATTGAATCTATAGATTGCCTTGGGTCTTATGATCATTTTAACAGTATTATGATTTTTCCAAACCAAGAACATGGTGCAATTTTTGATCTATTTGTGTCTTCAGTTTCTTTCATCAACATTTTACAGTTTTCAAAGTACAAGTCTTTTGCCTCTTTATTCCTATATATTTTGCTTTTTTTGACTTTATGGTAAATGAGATTATCTCTTAAATTCTCTTTCTGATGTTTTGTTGTTAGTATACAGAAATGCAACAGATTTCTGTGTATCAATTTTCCATTCTGCAAATTTACCAAAGTCATTAATGAGCTCTAATAATTTTCTGGTGGTGTCTTTAGGATTTCCTTTACATAGTATCATATCATCTGCAAATAGTTTTCTCTCTCTCCTTTTATGGACTCCTTTTATGTCCTTATTTTTTAAGTTTCTGATTTGGAAGGAGAAAAGTTCATTTCTGATAAATAAATACAACAATATGATTTTTCTGTCTTTGGAGTTTCTGGTATTAAATAAGGACAGTGTTGGATAAAGAGTGTAATTGTTCCAATGGACAATTTTTTAGAAAAGTATAACTTACCAAAACTGAACCAGGAAGAAATAGAAAATCTTAACAGACCCATCACAAACAAGGAAATTGAAACTGTAATAAAAAATCTTCCAACAAACAAAAGCCCAGGATCAGATGGCTTCCCAGCTGAATTCTACAAAAATTTAGAGAAGAATTAACTCCTATCCTACTCAAACTCTTCCAGAAAATTGCAGAGGAAGGTAAACTTCCAAACTCATTCTATGAGGCCACCATCACCCTAATGCCAAAACCAGACTACGATGCCACAAAAAAAGAAAACTACAGGCCAATATCAATGATGAACATAGATGCAAAAATCATCAACAAAATTCTAGCAAACAGAATCCAAAAACATATTAAAAAGATCATACACCATGATCAAGTGGGCTTTTTCCCAGAGATGCAAGGATTCTTCAATATTCACAAATCAATCAATCTGATACACCACATTAACAAATTGAAAGATAAAAACCATATAATTAATTTAATAGATGCAGAGAAATGCTTTGACAAAATTCAGCATCTATTTATGATAAAAACTCTCCAGAAAGCAGGCATAGAAGGAACATACCTCAACATAATAAAAAACATATGTGATAAACCCACAGCAAACATTATCCTCACTGGTGAAAAATTGAAAGCATTTACCCTAAAGTCAGGAACAAGACAAGGGTGCCCACTCTCACCACTACTATTTAGCCACAGCAATCAGAAAAGAAAAAGGAAATAAAGGGAATCCAGATTGGAAAAGAAGTAAAACTCTAACTGTTTGCAGATGACATGATCCTGCACATAGAAAACTCTAAAGACACCACTAGAAAATTACTAGAGCTAATCAATGAATATAGTAAAGTTAAAGGATATAAAATTAACACACAGAAATCCCTTGCATTCCTATACACTAACAATGAGAAAACAGAAAGCGAAGTTAAGGAAACAATTCCATTCACCATTGCAACAAAAAGAATAAAAAGGAATAAATCTACCTAAAGAAACAAAAGACTTATATATAGAAAACTATAAAACATTGATTAAAGAAATCAAAGATGACACAAACAGGTGGAGAAATATACCATGTTCTTGGGTGATAAAAATCAATATAGTTAAAATGAGTATACTACCGAAAGCAATCTATGGATTCAATGCAATAGCTATCAAGCTACCAATGGTATTTTTCACAGAACTAGAACAAATAATTTCACAATTTGTATGCAGTATGGAAATACAAAAAACCTCCAATAGTCAAAGCAATCTTGAGAATGAAGACTGGAACTGGAGGAATCAACCTACCTGACTTCAGACTATACTACAAAGCTATAGTCATCAAGACAGTATGGTACTGGCACAAAGACAGAAATATAGATCAATGGAACAAAATAGAAAGCCCAGGGATAAATTCATGCACCTTTGGACACCTTATGTTTGACAAAAGAGGCAAGAATATACAATGGAGAAAAGACAATCTCTTTAACAAGTGGTGCTGGGAAAACTGGTCAATCACTTGTAAAAGAATGAAACTAGAACACTTTCTAACACCATACACAAAAATAAACTCAAAATGGATTAAAGATCTAAATATAAGACCAGAAGCCATAAAATTCCTAGAGGAAAATATAGGCAAAACTCTCTCTAACATAAATCACAGCAGGATCCTCTATTACCCACCACCCAGAGTAATGGAAATAAAAGCAAAAATAAGCAAATGTGGCCTAAAGGAAACTATAAGCAAGCTGAAAAGACAGCCTTCAGAATAGGAGAAAATAATAGCAAACAAAGCAACTGACAAAGAATTAATCTCAAATATATACAAGCAACTCCTGTAGCTCAATTCCAGAATAATAAACGACCCAATAAAAAAATAGGCCAAAGAACTAAACAGACGTTTCTCCAAAGAAGACATACAGACGGCTAACAAACAGATGAAAAGATGTTCAACATCACTCATTATCAGAGAAATGCAAATCAAAACCACAGTGAGGTACCGTCTCACGCTCATCAGAATGGCTGCTATCAAATAGTCTATGAACAATACATTTTGGAGAGGGTGCCAAGAAAAGTTAACTCTCTTGCACTGTTGGTGGGAATGCAAACTAGTACAGTGACTATGGAGAACAGTGTGGAGTTTCCTTAAAAAACTGGAAATAGAACTGCCATATGACCCAGCAATCCCACTACTGGGCATACACACCAAGGAAACCAGAATTGAAAGAGACACATGTACCCCAATGTTCACTGCAGCACTGTTTATAATAGCCAGGACATGGAAACAACCTAGATGTCCATCAGCAGATGAATGGATAAGAAAGCTGTGGTACATATACACAATGGAGTATTACTCAGCCATTAAAAAGAATNCACTACTGGGCATACACACCAAGGAAACCAGAATTGAAAGAGAAATGTGTACCCCAATGTTCCTCGTGGCACTGTTTATAATAGCCAGGACATGGAAGCAACCTAGATGTCCATCAGCAGACAAATGGATAAGAAAGCTGTGGTACATATAACAACTCAGCCATTAAAAAAATAATTTGAATCAGTTCTAATGAGGTGGATGAAACTGAATCCTATTATACAGAGTGAAGTAAGTCAGAAAGAAAAAAAAAACATATAATATATTAACACATATATATGGAATTTAGTAAGATGGTAATGATGACCCTATATGTGAGACAGCAAAGGAGACACAGTTGTAAAGAACAGACTTTTGGAGAGAAGGTGAGGGTGGGATGATTTGAGAGAATAGCTTTGAAACATTTATATTATCATAAGTGAATTGGATCACCAGTCCAGGTTCCATGCATGAGACAGGGTGCTCCGGGCTGGTGTACTGGGACAACCCTGAGGGATGGGACTGAGAGGGAGGTGGGAGGGTCGTTCAGGATGGGGGACACATGTACACCCATGGCTGATTCATGTGAATGTATGGCAAAACCACTACAATATTGTAAATTGTTTAGCCTCCAATTAAAATAAATTAATCAATTTAAAAAATAAGAGCATAGTTGTTCCAGAGAGGAAAGGCTGAAATGAAAAAGGAAAAACTGGAAATAAATGTACTCTTGTCTCAAGGAGCAGAAGCTGGCTGTTAATGGCTGATTTGGGGGCAAAAGCTTTTATAACACCAGAGCCATAGAAGTAGAAAACAGGGTTTATGAAAAAAAAGAAAGGTTTTCAACTGAGCTGTTGTAGCAATGGAAAGTGTCAGTATGGTTCTGATTTTTTTTTTTAATATTTCCCCATTCTTACTTTCAGTTATCCTTAATTACTGCATCTCTTTAATGGCACATGTGTTTAATGTCAAGTAATATTTTATTTTTATTTTTTAAGTAATATTTTAATTGCCAATTTGTCCAATAAAAAGCAATGTTGAGTGTATACCATGTTGAAGTGAGGAAAGATTTGAGAATTACAGAAGTTAAAATAAGATCTCTGTCCTCTGGGACCTCAAAATTAAGAGCACAGTGGTCATTTCTAGAGAGATCATTGAAATGGAAACTTATATAGAGTAAATATGTGGTAATGTCATAGAGATAATTGTCCTAAACTCTTCAATCAAGAGCCCAGAGGTCTTAGGGTCATGCCTGCCTGATTTAGTTATATACAGTGACTCAGACTTTAAAACCTCAGGATGTTTGTGTGTTTCACTTGCCTGGAAAAAAGTAACTGCCAATTTTTCTCATAGTGCTCCTTTTTACTTCTTCTGAGTGCCTCAGAGATCTATATTTTTGAGAGAAATACCCATTTTTTTTAAGGTTACAAGCTGGTTCAATAAACAGTAGTATGCTCTATAAAACTGAACAGCAAATGAAAATCTATGGAATGCTTATTGGTAATAATCTATATTGCAACTCATATACTTATTTACATTATATTTCAAGGGATATTTGCTTATATCTTGCCACCATTTTACAGAAAGAACTGGAAGTTTTGACCAAAAATAAGATTTAAGCCAGCCATTATAGCTAAAATGCAATGGAAATTAAAAATTAACACCTTAGTAAATGAAAACATAGAGCAAGATTTACTGATTCAAGAAGGTCTAATCTGAGGCTGTCTTTTTCCTTTTTATCTTCATTCACGGGGTGATTTGCTAGATCCTGTCATACTGAATTATAGATTTACCATTTCCCCTTAAAATAAATTTTATTAAATTGCTTTTGACAAACACACACTAATGAAGAAAAAGCATGGGGAACGATAATACTCCCTATTTTTCTGGAAAAAAATAATGATATAACCCACCCATTGCTGCTTGATTACTTAAATGCCAGAAGTCACCCAAGTTGAAACAAAATTAACAGCAAATTCCTGTTGACTTTCCACTGGACGTGACCAAATCCCATCTCTCTCCAGCCTGAGGTTTTGAATAAAGACACTAAAAAAGAGGAATTTGGTTAATCCTTTGAAAACAGCTATGGAATGTAAAAAACATGTAGCCCTTTTTCTTGTTATGAACAAGAAATGTCTAGGATACAGAAATAGTCTGTCTTGCAACCTTGTATAATGCATTAACCATATGCTGTATTATTTTTTTCCTGCTCCTACTTGTTTTATATTTCTCATTTTAATTTTCTTTTAAGGTGTAGTATTTTTTGGTTTTTAGAAAACTGACAAGGGGAATATATTACATGTTAAAAATTAATTTTAGTGTTTATTTATATAATTCAGCACAAGGACTACATGAAATTGCTCAAGTTTTGAGATACTATTAAATTTTCCTTCTTTCAGTGTCTTCTCTTGAAGAACCTAAGCCACCCCATTTTGTTAAAAAAAAAAAAAAAAAAGACTCCATTTTAGAGTTCTGAGGAAAGAGTCTTTGGAAATCCCCTGACCTCACCCCACCACCTGCGAGCCAATCAGATCCCAGATCAGGATCTCCTGACTTTACATTCAGGACTTATGACCTGCCCAGGAAATTCGAATTAAGCTCGGGAAATGGGAACCAATCAGAACCCAACACCTAACCCTTCCACAGAAGGGAACATTTTTCACTCGAGAATACCCTATATAAGCAATGAAACCCAGAGTTCCTGGCTCCTCTACTTAGACGCTGCGTCGATAACGGTGGGAGCCCCAGCTCGAGCTTGGTAATAAAAGCTCTCTTGCTTTTGCATCAGATGCCGGCTCCCTGGTGGTCATTGGGAGATTTCCCGACTTGGGCATAACACTCTAAGGCTTTCCTGGTTACAGAATATGTCTGGTCACTCCGCCCATGAAGGCTCTTCTAAGCATCAGTTCAGTTCAGTTGCTCAGTTGTGTCCAACTCTTTGCGACCCCATGAATCGCAGCACGCCAGGCCTTCCTGTCCATCACCAACTCCCGAAGTTCACTCAGACTCACGTCCACTGAGTCAGTGATGCCATCCATCCATCTCATCCTCGGTCGTCCCCTTCTCCTCCTGCCCCCAACCCCTCCCAGCATCAGACTCTTTTCCAATGAGTCAACTCTTCGCATGAGGTGGCCAAAGTACTGGAGTTTCAGCTTTAGCATCATTCCTTCCAAAGAAATCCCAGGGCTGATCTCCTTCA
>SJYT01001520.1:8619-25182 GCA_006410635.1 Cephalophus harveyi | reverse complement strand
AGCCCATCTTTGCATGAAATGTTCCCTTGGTATCTCTAATTTTCTTGAAGAGATCTCTAGTCTTTCCCATTCTGTTGTTTTCCTCTATTTCTTTGCATTGATCACTGAGGAAGGCTTTCTTATCTCTTCTTGCTATTCTTTGGAACTCTGCATTCAGATGCTTATATCTTTCCTTTTCTGCTTTGCTTTTCACCTCTCTTCTTTTCACAGCTATTTGTAAGGCCTCCCCAGACAGCCATTTTGCTTCTTTGCATGTCTTTTCCATGGAGATGGTCTTGATCCTTGTCTCCTGTACAATGTCATGAACCTCATTCCATAGTTCATCAGGCACTCTATCTATCAGATCTAGGCCCTTAAATCTGTTTCTCACTTCCACTGTATAATCATAAGGGATTTGATTTAGATCATACCTGAATAATCTAGCGGTTTTCCCTACTTTCTTCAATTTGAGTCTGAATTTGGTAATAAGGAGTTCTTGATCTGAGCCACAGTCACCTTCTGGTCTTGTTTTTGTTGACTGTCTAGAGCTTCTCCATCTTTGGCTGCAAAGAATATAATCAATCTGATTTCAGTGTTAGGACCACAGCCTTTTAACCATACCCTTTAATGATAAGTATCATCTGCATTGTCTGTTTTATTTGCCTTTTTTTTTATTCATCTGAGTTGCAGATGTTTAAAATCCCAATTTCCTGTCTTCAGTTTCTTTCTTTCCTTTCTTCTCTCCACAAGCCTGTATAGCTCAGTATTTTCTGCTTAATTTTCATCTTACTTACAGTCAAGACACTCCTTGTATATTTTGAGTGTTTATGTGTGCTCCGTCATGTCCCACTCTTTGCAACCCTATGGACTGTAGCCCACCAGGCTCCTCTGACCATGGGATTTCCCAGACAAGAATACTGGAGTAGCTTGCCATTTCCTCCTCTAGGGATCTTCCTGACCCAGGCGTCAAATCTGTTTCTCTTGCATCTCCTGTATTGGCCTGCAGATTCTTTACGACTTGAGCCACCTGGGTCTTATATCCTTCCAAAGCTATTGTTTATAACTTGAAAACTTTTCAAGGCATGGTTCTGCATTGGTGGAAGTGTTGCAGGAAAAGGGACCCCTTCCAGGGCCCGAAACTGGGCTCTTGTCTAACACCCGGAAATGAATGGTCCGAGGAGACACATGTGCTGACAAAGCGAGAGATTTTATCGGGAAAGGGCACCCGGGTGGAGAGCAGTAGGGTAAGGGAACCCAGGAGAACTGCTCTGCCACATGGCTCGCAGTCTCGGGCTTTATGGTGATGGGATTAGTTTCCGGGTGGTCTTTGGCCAATCATTCTAATTCAGAGTCTTTCCTGGTGGCACATGCATTGCTCAGCCAAGATGGATGCTGTGAGAGGGATTCTGGGAAGCGGACAAACACACAGTGTCTCCTTTAGACCTTTCCCGAACTCTTCCTGTTGGTGGTGGCTTATTAGTTCTGTATTCCTTACCAGGATCTCCTGTCATAAAACAACTCATGCACATGGTTACTATGGTGCCTGGCCAGGGTGGGCGGTTTCAGTCAGTGTGCTTCCCCTAACAGAAGGGCCATGCAAGGAGAGGAGTCATCAAGCATATTATGGTTAGAGTTAGCTGTCAGTTTCCCAAGGACAGTAATTCGGTCCTAGACATATCCCTGCCAGTTGTTTATAGCGTGAATGTTTGTTGACCACATAGTGCCTTTGTATTAGGCTTCTTCAGAGGAATAGAGCCAGTAAATGTGTGCATCCTATTGGTTCTGCTTCTCCAGAGAACCCTAATGATAAATCACAGTCCTTATAATAAATAAACAAATAAATTTCAGAGTTACATATCATAGTCCTTATAATAAATATATATATTTATCAATAAATAAGGTTTTATGTATATTTTTATCCTCACAACTGTGATTTATTATATGGAATAAGTCTCAATATTTTGTGAAAGAAAAGACAAACTGGAGAGGTGGGAGATCTGATGGTTTAGTTCTAGTTCCACTATGAAGGCCTGAAAACCTGGAAAGCTAAAAGTGGAGTTCTGGTCCAAACGTCCACAGGCTTGAGAGTCAGGAAGAACCAATATTTCAATTTGACTCTTGAAGGCTGATAAAAAGCCATTGTCCCAATTTGAAGCCAGTCAGCCAGGAGGAATTTTCTTACACAGAGAAGCATCAGCCTTTTACTTTTCTATTTAGGATTTCAGCTGATAGGGTGAGGCCCACTCATATTGGGGATGGCAATCACTTTTTTCAATCTACAGATGCTAGTGTTAATCTTATCCAAAAACACTCTCACTGACATTGACAGAAGAATATTTGACCATATATCTGAATATCCCATGGCCCAATCAAGCTGACATATAAAATTAGCCATCACATAGCCCTAATAAACTGATTTTAATTGATCCTGGCCATTAAGAAGAAAGTGAATTATTATCCCATAATGGAAATAAGAAATCGTATGTCTGAATGGAATAAAAGAGATCCCTTAATATCTCTTAATATTATCATGCCTGTGATTAAGGTCAGTGGAAAACTATAACAATGCAATTTTGGCTGGATTACTAATGAATTGAAGGCAGACACTTTACCCTGTGAGCCACCAGGGGAGCCCAAAACCTTTAAAAAATTGTGAACCACTATGTTGTACACCTGTAACTTATGTAATATTGTACATCAGCTATGTCTAAAGTTTTAAAAATTAATTTGAAAAAAATTGCTGCAAGTCTTGCTTGTCAAGCTTGCTTGATCTGTGGCAGGTGCTTCCTTCTCAGGCTACTCAAAGACCTGGTGTTGCTGTTGCTTTATCTAGTTTATTGCCGTTGTAGCAACCTCAACTCAAATTAAAAATCTCCAGTGTTAGAGATTAGGCAGATTCCTAAAAGTGTGTCTGGGGACCATTTGCATGGAAATCATATGAAATGTTTGCTAAAAATTTCAATTCTGGACCCCATCCTCTGTTCTGCCCAACTGGCTCTGGGAGTACCATCCAGAGATTTGCCTTTAACAAGCTCTCATATGGTTTTATTATACCGTGAAGCTTAAGAACCACTGATTGAGAATGACTCTATAACTTGAAAAATGTATACTTCTAAAAGAAAGGAAATAATTATGGGCCAATCCTGTAAAACTCCAGGGAAATGGACACTGAAATAACAAATCAGAATTCTGGGGTTTAGTGTAATTTCAGTTTTGCCACGTCAAAATATGTTTAGTCATTTCCCGTTATGGAACTCAATTTGCTAAATGTATCATAAGAGTAAGTCAAAGAAAATGTATTGTTGTGCACCAGATTTTATTTTTTAATTATTATTTTTATTTTATTTTTTAATTAATTTATTTATTTTAATTGGAAGAAAATTACTTGCAATATTGTAATAGTTTTTGCCATACATCAGCATGAATCAGCCATAGGTATACATGTGTCCCTCCCATCCTGAACCTCCCTCACACCTCTCTCCTCACCCTATCCCTCTAGGTCGTCCCAGTATATATTTTATCTTATCTGTTCCTCAAAACATCCTGTGAGCTAGGTACCATTTTACAGATGTGAAAACTGACTCTCAGGGACATGGGATAACTTTCCCAAGGTTGAATAATCTAATGAGTGGCAGAGATATGCTTCAAATATAGGTGGGCCTGACTCCAAAGCTGTCTTCCCTCCACTATGCACGGCTGCCTTTAAACTTGAACTTGAAATGGTTTAAGTTGGTTTTTTCCACTTCATAACATTCTGTGCTGTTATGCAATAGTTCTGTGACCAATGCTGTTACAATTCAGATAATAATGTACTTATTAGTTTTACTATAAATATGAATTTTATATTAGATAATTTTAAAGATTAAATTCATCAGAAAACTATGAAATAGTGGTCAAATTACCAGTCAAATAAGGCAGCAAGTAATGGGTGAGTAAAGTACTGATGACCATAAACCAAGTTTACCTAAGCAATTAGCTATTTTCGCCTTTGCTTATCTCAGAAACTGATGTTTGTCAAGCAAATTAAACTACTTCTTTTGAATACTCAATACAATTCATGTTCACTTTTAGTATAGTCCATCTTAAGTGATAGATATTTGCATTTTCTCTAGTAATAACTTACATAGATGCTCCACCCTCAAGGAAGTGGAACCCAATTCCCCATTCCTCTAGTGTGGGCTGTGCACAGTCATTTCTTGATGTCAATATGGAAAGGGTCAAAAAAGCGCACCTTTATAGTGAATAATGCTGAGCAGCACTACCCCACCAGGTGAAGATGGTTAGCATTATCACTGACACGTTGTGTTGATGGTGTGTGCTCTTGCTGTGTGATGGGAATGGCACTTTACCTATGTGAGCTTCCTCCCCCAAATCCATAACCCTAATCTAATAATGAAAAAAGCATCAGACAAATCCCAGTTGAAGGATATTCTACAAAATATCTGACAGGTACTCCATAAAGCTCTCAAGTTCATTCAAAATAAGGAAAATCTGAGATTCTGTCACAGACAAGAAGTGCATAAGGAGATATGATAACTAAATGTAACATGATACCCTGGATGGGATCCTGGAATGGAAAAAGACATTAAGCTAAAGCTAAGGAAATATAAAGTGAGGACTTTAGTTAGTTATATCAGTATTGGTTCAATGATTGTAACAGGTGTACCATACTAATACAAGATATTGATAATAGGGGACATTGGTTGCAGGGAATGTGGTAACTCTCTGTAATAGTCTGTTATAGTTCAGTTCAGTTCAGTTCAGTCGCTCAGTCATGTCCAACTCTTTGCGACCCCATGAATCACAGCACGCCAGGCCTCCCTGTCCATTACCATCTCTCGGAGTTCACTCAGACTCACGTCCATCAAGTCCGTGATGTTTTTTCGGTAAATCTAAAACAATTCTAAAAGACTCACTTAAAAATTCAACTGGCCAAAGCAAAAAAGATTTGTTGTATGATTCAGCAATCCCATTCCTGAGTGTATACCAAGACAAAATTATAATTCAAAAAGATACATTCACCCCTATGTTCATAGCAGCACTATTCACAAAAATCATGGAAATAACCTAAACACCTATTGACAGATGAATGGATAAGGAAATGTGAGATATATATATATATATATATATATATATATATGTGTGTGTGTGCTGTCTCTTATACACATCTCTCTTGCTTTTTCCATGATCCAGTGGAGGTTGGCAATTTGATATCTGGTTAGGAATATTACTCAGCCATAAAAGAAAATGACATAAAAGAAAATGACATAAAAGAAAAAAGCCATAAAAGAAAATGACATAATGCCATTTGCAGCAACACGGATGGACTGAGAGATTATTATACTAAGTGAAAGTGAAGTAAGTCAGAAAGAGAAAGACAAATGCCATATGATATCACTTATATGTGAAATCTAAAATATGACACAAATGAACTCATCCCTGAAAGAGAACCAGAATAACAGACATAGAGAAGAGATTTGTGATTGCCAAGGGTGAGTGAGGGAAAACGATGGAGTAGGAGTTTGGTGTTAGCAGATGTAAGCCATTATATATGAAATGGGTAAACAACAGGTCCTACTGTATAGCACAGGGAACTGCATTCAATATCCTCTGGTAAACCATCATGCTGCTGCTAAGTCGCTTCAGCTGTGTCCGAATATGTGCGACCCCATAGACGGCAGCACACCAGGCTCCACCATCCCTGGGATTCTCCAGGCAACAACACTGGAATGGGTTGCCATTTCCTTCTCCAATGCATGAAAGTGAAAAGTGAAAGTGAAGTCACTCAGTCACGTCCGACTCTTCGCGACGCCATGGACTGTAGCCTACCAGGCTCCTCTGCCCATGGGATTTTCCAGGCAAGAGTACTGGAGTGCGTTGCCATTGCCCTCTCCAGATAAACCATCATGGAAAAGAATAAAAGAAGAAAACATATATCTATATTCCCTATATAAATATATAGAGAGATAGATACACACACACACACACACGGGCTTTCCTGATGGCTCAGATAGTGAAGAAACGGCCTGCAATGCAGGAGACCTGGGTTCGATCCCTGGGTTGGGAAGGTGCCCTGGAGAAGGGAAATGGCAATTCACTCCAATATTCTTGCCTGGAGAATTCCATGGACAGAGGAGCCTGGCAGGCTATAGTCCATGGAGTGGCAAAGGATTGGACATGACTGAGTGACTAACACTTCCATTACTTTTCACTTTATACATATATATAATATATTTATATATGTGTGTGTGTATACATATATATACATATATTACATAATATATATATTATTATGTAATATATATAATATACATACATTATATATATAATATATATGCATATATATAATATATATGTGTGTGTGTGTGTGTGTGTATATATATACACACACATATATAGAGAGGGCTTCCCAGGTGGTGCTGGTGGTAAAGAACTCACCTGCCAATGCAAGAGATATAAGAGACATGGATTCAACCCCTGGGTTGGGAAGATCCCCTGGAAGTGGGCATGGCAACCCACTCTAGTATTCTTGCCTGGAGAATTCCATGGACAGAGGAGCCTGGCAGGCTATAGTCCATAGGGTCACAAAGAATCAGACATGACAGAAGTGACTTAGCATGCATGCATATATATATACCAAATCACTTTGCTGTATGGCAGAAATTAAGACAATATTGTAAATCAACTATACGTCAATAAAAAATTCACTTGACCATAAAAAAGTTTTTAGAAAATAGACTAGGGTTACTCATACTACATCAATCATATGCCATACAGTCATTAGCATGAAGAGAATGGTTTGTCTAGAACCTTAGTAAGTAATTCTTAATTTGAGCTGCCATCAAGAAATTGAAGAAGCATAATTCCTAACTTCTGATAATTTTAATTCAACTAAAAATGAACTTCTGGTAATAATTAAGCAGCCTGCCTGTTCTCTCAACTTTCCATTGTGAGCAACCCCAAGGGCACATCAAATCCAGACCATATGCGATGCTCGTCGTTTCTTCTCCTAGACACATAGTGCTGAATGCCGTCTAAGTGTGCTACATCCAGTGACCCTGCAGATGTTGTAGCTATCTCACTCTGGCTAGCCATAGGAAAGCATTTCTACTTAAAAAAATTTATCAAAAAGTTATTCAAAATCTTCTAGGAAAACATCATCTTTTTGATACACTGTTGTGTAGAACTCTTAGATTTGGAGTATGTGAGTGGATCCAATGTTGCTTTTTCTGAAAAGCCTTGGTCCTACCATCATATATTCCTATAGCCTTTTTCTGAAATGAGAAGATATGATCCTACAAATAGGCTAGAAGACAAATCAGATACTTCTGTTTTCAGAACAAAGCATTAAATAATCCACAAAATTCTCCTATTAAAATACACTTATTTTAACCAAGTTGTTAAGCAGTGGAAGTTGTGAATTCTGACAGACTACTTTCAGCTCTCCAGAGATTGATTGTACCTCCATTTACATTATGAGGTAGTTGGATTAAGATAGGTCAAGTCCTTGGAACAGTGTCTGACATATTGTAAATGCTAAATGAGTGTTCACTATTACCAGTGTTGTTGCCATGAATATACCTTAAGCATATTGATTGCACATACAGAAGAAATGACTGTCATTAGCTACAAGCAGTTGTTCCTTTTTGGAGAGAGTGCTGGGGGTAGGCCTCATTCTCAGTGATCTTGAAGGGTAAATGGGAGGTGACTAATGGCAGGAATTTCAAAAGATGATTCCATAAAACTAATGCCAGGGCATTAATCTGTATGATTAAGAATCTTTGATTAAGTAATTTTTAAAATGATTAGCCCCAAAATTTCAGGAATCAGTTTCCTTTTGAACATGAATCATAACAATAAACCTTCTCAAGACAGTTTCCAGGAGTGTCTCCTGTATGTTTTCATTTGATCATCACAACAAACCTGTGCAGCTAGTAGGAAACCAATATAGAGGAAAATGTTGGTGCAGTTGTGTGAAATATATTCAGTTCAGTTCAGTTCAGTTGCTTAGTCATGTCTGACTCTTTGCGACCCCATGAACTGCAGCACACCAGGCTTCACCGTCCATTACCTACCCCAGAAGCTTGGTCAGGTTCATGTCCATCGAGTCAGTGATGCCATCCAACCATCTCATCTTCTGTTGTCCCTTTCTCCTCCCTCCTTCAATCTTTCCCAGCATCAGGGTCTTTTCCAGTGACTCAGTTCTTTGCATTGGGTGGCCAAAGTATTGGAGCTTCAGCATCAGTCCTTCCAATGAATATTCAGGACTGATTTCCTTCAGGATTGACTGGTTTCATCTCCTTGCAGTCCAAGGGACTCTCAAAAGTCTTCTTCAGCACCATAGTCCAAAAGCATCAATCCTTCAGCACTCAGCTTTCTTTATAATCCAACTCTCACATCCATATAGGACTACTGGAAAAACCATAGGTTTGATTAGATAGACTTTGTAATATGTTTTTTAATATGCTGTCTAGGTTGGTCATAGCTTTTCTTCCAAGGAGCAATCGTCTTTTAATTTCATTGCTGCAGTCACCATCTGCAGTGATTTTGGACCCCAAGAAAATAAAGTCTGTCACTGTTTCCATTGTTTCCCCTCTATTTGCCATGAAGTGATGGGATCAGATGCCATGATCTTAGTTTTTTTTAATGTTGAGTTTTAAGCCAACTTTTTCACTCTTCTCTTTCACTTTTATCAAGAGGCATTTTAGTTCCTCTTCACTTTCTGCCATAAGGCTGGCATCATCTGCATATCTGAGGTTATTGATATTTCTCCTGGAAGTCTTGATTCCAGCTTGTGATTCATTCAGTCCAACATTTTGCATGATGTACTCTGCATATAAGTTAAGTAAGCAGGGTGACAATATACAGCCTTCACATACTCCTTTCTCAATTTGGAACCAGTGCTTTGTTCCATGTCCAGTTCTCACTGTTGCTTCTTGACCTGCATACAGATTTCTCAGGAGGCAGGTCAGGTGGTCTGGTATTCCCATGTCTTTAAAATTTTTCTATGGTTTGTTGTGATCCACACAGTCAAAGGCTTTGGCGTAGCCAATAAAACGATGTTTTTCTGGAACTGTCTTGCTTTTTCTGTGATCCAACAGATGTTGGCCATTTGATCTCTGGTCCCTCTGCCTTTTCTAAATCCAGTTTGAACATCTGGAAGTTCTCGGTGAAATATATTTCCTGTGTTGTTATAATTTCTGCCTTCACATTTAGTGAAAATTTAAGACTTGAATTCATTTTTTACCTTACATGTTATGTGAGCATTTTGTGACAAGTTTGAAAATAATATGCTGGTTCTGAATGTAATCCAGTTGAAGTCCTGAGATTTTTAAAAATATTTCTGAATGCTTAGTTTTCATTGTTTCACTATTTATAAGAGCATTTTCTACAATTGTGAATAAAAGTGATCATCCTATAATAAAAATGTCATAATTTACCATGTTCTAGGTCAAAAGCCAAAGCCCAGACCTTCAAAGGCACAGTGAAGCAGAACTGAATGTATCAGATACTATTTATCAAGTAATGCAGAATCCTTTACTCTCACCTTCATAGTTATTTGCTGTATTGGGATAAATAACTGATTTAATCTTCTGCTTTACCTCACCTGAGGAAATATCAGTTCCCAAATACCTTTATTTGCCCTAAATGTGTAGTATCTAGCAGATTCTCTGGCTAAATTTAAATGCTCAGTATTTGTTGCATGTGTTAGATGATATCAGCCCACGATGATTTGAACCACAAATTGTGAAGAAGAGGTTCTTAATCCCAAAGAATATGTTTATGATTTCCCTTGAAATTGTAAAATTTTGTTACATCTGCAGTGCCTGGAGAAGATCTATAGATTTCATTAGATCCTTCAAAGAGACCTTTATTAAAATTTTGTTAAGAAGAATAAGAAACAGTACAGTAGATCTAATCCCAGATCATCTCCATTTTGCACTGATACATATCAGGTAGTTAGAAGGAAATCAGTGCTATCTGGGTAACATCTTTCATAGTTAAATAACTTAGTGTTACTTTCTAGTCTATTCACAGATATTGCCTTATGAAAGAAATCTGTCCTGACCAACCTTCATAAAACAATAACTGCTTTCATTCTCTTATTTTCACCCCAGTTTATTTTTTTAAATAATATAGTAGCAACTGAAGATACATATTTTTGTTTGTGTCTCCAAATTGCCCCCTTTATTAGAATGTACAAGTTGCCCTAATAGAGACTGCATTGCTCATTCTCTTATCTTTAGAGCCCAAAACTGTGTCTGGGGAAGTACCAGATAATGAATAAATATACATTGATGAATATATGAATTGATGCTTGGAAAAGAAACTGTCGACTCTTGAGAAACCAAATGTGCATGAAGCTTAATAATCATGAAGTGACGAGTAAAATTTTGAGCTTACTTTGCTAACATTTTAGATGAGTGCAATTGTACAGTAGTTTGAACATTTTTTGACATTGCCCTTCTTTGGGATTGGGATGAAAACTGACCTTTTCCAGTCCTGTGGCCTCTGCTGAGTTTTCCAAATTTGCTGACATATTGAGTGCAGCACTTACACAGCATCATCTTTTAGAATTTGAAAGAGTTCAACTGGAATTCCATCACCTCCACTAGCTTTGTTCATAGTGATGCTTTCTAAGGCCCACTTGACTTCACATTCCAGGATGTCTGGCTCTAAGTGAGTGATCACACCATTGTTGTTATCTAGGTCATGAAGATCTTTTTTGTACAGTTCTTCTGTGTATTCTTGCCAGCTCTTCTTAGTATCTTCTGCTTCTGTTAGGTCCATGCCATTTATGTCCTTTATTGTGCCCATCTTGGCATAAAATGTTCCCTTGCTATCTCTAATTTTTTTGAAGATATTTCTAGTCTTTCCCATTCTATTGGTTTCCTCCATCTCTTTTCATTGATCACTGAGGAATGCTTTCTTATCTCTTCTTGCTATTCTTTGGAACTCTGCATCCAGATGGGTATGTCTTCCCTTTTCTCCTTTGCCTTTAGCTGCTCTTCTTTTCTCAGCTATCTGTAAGGCCTCCTCAAGCAATCATTTTGCCTTTTTGCATTTCTTTTTTCTTGGGGATGGTCTTGATCACTGCCTTCTGTACAATGTCACAACCTCCATCTATAGTTCTTCAGGCACTCTGTCTATCAGATCTAATCCCTTGAGTCTATTTGTCACTTACACTGTATAATCATAAGGGATTTGATTTAGGTCATACCTGAATGGTCTAGTGGTTTTCCCTACTTTCTTCAATTTATGTCTGATTTTGGCAGTAAGGAATTCATGATCTGAGCCACAGTCAGCTCCTGGTCTTGTTTTTGCTGACTGTATAGTACACAGTGTATAAAGCACAATTGCTGTCATCTCACACACTAGCAAGTTCAGTTCAGTTCAGTCGCTCAGTCGTGTCCGACTCTTTGCGACCCCATGAAGCACAGCACGCCAGGCCTGCCATCAGCAACTCCCAGAGTTCACTCAGACTCAGTAGTTTAATCTTAAGCAAATTGTAGTTGTTGAATAGGTGATGGTGTTTTGTCAAATAAATGTCCTTTTATAATCTCAGTAGTCTTTTCTATGGAAAGCTATAATGGAAAGATGTTTGCCCTGTTTCCCTTAGCTTAAGGAATTGCCTATTCCCCCCATCACATAGCTTTTAGAGATTGCAATCACAGTGCACTTATGGTTGTGGGTGTGAATTAGTAACTTGGTTTTGAGCAGATAACCCTTTGGCCACAACTACTGGTCTAAGTGTTGTAGACGTGACTAGAGCAATACCCTTCAGAGTCATCTCCAAAGACACAATCTACTAAATCTGGAAATCCAAGTTTCAAAACCACTTAAGCCTGGTAGTGCTTTTAATTATTTTCCAAACTGAGTGATGAAGGTCTATTTAAGAATGAAGTCTCCACAGAAGAGAATAGCACCAAGAAATGCAGAAAGATGTGCAGAGCCCTGAAAGCATTTCTAGAGCACCTAGATCCAGCTGAGTAGAAAGCAAACTAACTATCCCTTAACTGTTGAGTTATAAAAGCCACTGCATTTCTCCTTGCCTTCTATTTTATTCCTGTGCAGCTTTCTAAAATTAGTAAATTAGAGAAGGATTTCTCATTTTAACTGTCTTAAGTAAAGTGAGGAAAGTTATTTAGAATTTCTTTGGCTAGATATGACCTTTCTTTATTCTGACTTCTTGTCTTAGATTTCATAATAATACTCTTTGTGAATACATACATACATACATATATATATATATACACACACACATGTGTATGTGTGTGTGTGTGCGTGTGTATGTGCTATTCTTAGTCACTCAGTCATACCTGACTCATTGTGACCCCATAGACTACAGCCCACCAGGCTTCTTTGTCCATGGGGTTTCTGCAGGCAAGAATACTGGAGTGGGTTGCCTTGCCCTCCTCCAGAGGATCTTTCCAACCCAGATATTGAACCCAGGTCTCCCACAATGCAGATGGATTCCCTACTGTCTGAGCCACGAGGGAAACCTATATATATATGCAAAATTAAAAGAATAAAATTGATTTAATGTTAGATTGCATTTGGGTTATGAAAGAAGGGGCAAGTGGGACAAAACAATCGGACAAAGCAATCATGAGAATAATGATCTAGGGGAACAGAATTTGTCTTACGACATTTAGTGAAAATAAATTTCATTTACTCAAATAAGTAGAGAGTCAACCAGTTACTGGTTCTAAGTCAAGTTCCTAAATTCATTAAAAAAAAAAAAAAAGTCTACAGAGCTAACAATGAGGCTCTTCACACTATTTTTTAGAACAAATTTTAAAAATCTATTAAGAGTTATAAATGTAATGGGGAAAATTTGTGTGCCAATCAAAGCACCCTTGTATTTTTGTTAATATGTGTGCTCTCATTTGAACTAAGCCTGATAACTTTGACTTTCTCATATAAACAAAAAAAGTTATGATTTGTGGGTAGTGTGTGCCTTTGATTAATAATAAATCGGTAGTTGATTATTATTTAATAAACTCCATGGGTTTGTAAGACCACAGCCAGATGGTCCTGTGGTTCCTGACCTTTATTTTCCCAACAAAGATCTTTTTTATTATTTTCTTTTCTCTTTTACAATATTTCAGAATAACCTAAGGAAATATATGTGCTTTGGTTGGCTTGGCTGGTAAAGAATCAACCCGCAGTGTGGGAGATCTGAGTTCAATCCCTGGTTTAGGAAAGATCCCCTGGAGAAGGGAAAGGCCACCCACTCCAGTATTCTGGCCTAGAGAATTTCACAGCCATATAGTGCTTGGGTTCCAAAGAGTTGGACATGACTGAGCGACTTTCACTTTCACTTTTTTGGTGACCTATAGATGGGAGGTTTGCTTCTATATTTTGAAGTAACCAGCCAGTTCTAAGGTTCCTTTGAACCTTAGTTTCATCACCTTTAAATCAGGATTGCTGGTACCTACAGCACAGAATTGCTGAAAAGTATGAGGAAGATTTTTGTTTGGCCTGTTGATGTTTTATAAATGTTAGCTCTCCTTCTGACTCCAAGATTTTTTGAGTGCCTGATTTCTAGCCTGACCCTAGGATATGGTAAATCATGCTAGGCCACAGGCATCTTCAGAGTAAAAGAGAGAGTACTGCTTTATTGAAAATGGGTTAATAAACCTTCAGCAACAATAATGGAATTTGAAACCTACCCTGCAAAGCTGTAAGAGTAAGACATATCATTGACATAATGAGTATACTGAAAGAGAATGTCACAGATTAAATAGTACAAATAATCAACTGTCACAAAATATGTGGGGTGAGAACACACTAGCAAAGTAATGCTAAAAATTCTCCAAGCCAGGCTTCAGCAGTACATGAACCATGAACTTCCAGATTTTCAAACTGGATTTAGAAAAGACAGAGGAACCAGGGATCAAACTGCCAATATGTGTTGGATTATAAAAAATGCAAGAGAATTCCAGAAAAGCAACTATTTCTGTTGTACTGATTATGCCAAAGCCTTTACTGTATAGGTAACAGCAAACTGTGGAAAATTCTTAAAGTCCTGGGAATATCAAACCACCTTACCTGCCTCATGAGAAATCTGTATGCAGGTCAAGAAACAACAGTTAGAACCGGACACAGAACAATGGACTGGTTCCAAGATGGGAAAGGAGTACATCAATGTTGTATATTGTTACCCTGCTTATTTAACTTATATGCAGAGAACATCATGAGAAATACTGGATTGGATGAAGCACAAGCTGGAATCAAGATTGCCAGGAGAAATATCAATAACCTCAGATATGCAGATGACACCACACTTACGGCAGAAAGCGAAGAGAAACTAAAGAACCTCTTGATGAAAGTGAAAGAGGAGAGTGAAAAAGTTGGCTTAAACCTCAACATTCAAAAAACTAAGATCATGGCATCTGGTCCCATCACTTCATGGCAAATAGATGGGAAACAATGGAAACAGTGACAGACTTTATGTTCTTGGGCTCCAAAATCACTGTACATGGTGACTGAAGCCATGAAATTAAAAGATGCTTGCTCCTTGAAAGAAAAGCTATTACCAACCTAGATAGCATATTAAAAAGCAGAGACATTACTTTGCCAACAAAGGTCCATCTAGCCAAAGCTATGGTTTTTCCAGTAGTCATCTATAGATGTGAAAGTTGGACTATAGAGAGTGCTCAGAGCTGAAGTGTTGATGCTTTTGAACTATGGTGCTGGAGGAAACTCTTGAGAGTCCCTTGAACTGCAAGGAGATGACACCAGTCCATCCTAAAGGAAATCAGTCTTAAATATTCATAGGAAGGACTGATGCTGAAGCTGAAGCTCCAATACTTTGGCCAGCCAATGCAAAGTATTGAGTCACTGGAGAAGACTCTGATGCTAGGAAAGATTGAAGGCAGGAGGAGAAGGGGATGACAGAAGATGAGATGGTTGGATGGCATCATTGACTGGATAGAGCAAGTTACAGGAGTTGATGATGGACAGGGAAGCCTTGTCTGTTGCAGTCCATCGGGTCACAAAGAGTCAGACACGACTGAGTGAATAAACTGAACTGACCAGCAAAATACCATAATCCATCAAAAACAATGTCAGGAATAAGTATCATCTGTTTAAAAACAGGTCTAAAATGATTAGACAACACTAGGTTCTTTTGCACTGTAGATTTTGGTGTGGTTCATTGTGGGAAACCTTTTCAGCTCTTTCCAAGGTAAAAATATGCTTTAAAAATTAGAAGAAAGGTTTCAATGTAAATTCTCGTATTGATTTAGTAGAGTCAGAAAAAATTCAGAATTGAACAGAAAGACACATCAAGAATATATGACTCAAAGGGCCCTCTGACTTGAAGGGGTACATTACTGCCTGAATGTGATTCCTAGGCTGAAAATTATCTATAGTAGGATTTCTGTAAAGTGCATTAAAGTAGAACAAACATTCAGAAATTTCACAGCAGAATGGATCTTGGCAGTTACTATGGCTAGAAATATAAGTGAAGAGCATACTAGAAGTCTAAATTCTGAATCACTACATATCAAAAAAAGTAAAAGACAATATGAAGTACATAGGCCTAAATTTTGGAGAAGGAAATGGCAACCCACTCCAGTGTTCTTGCCTGGAGAATCCCAGGGACGGGGGAGCCTGGTGGGTTGCCGTCTATGGGATCGCACAGAGTCGGACACGACTGAAGTGACTTAGCAGCAGCAGCAGGCCTAAATTTAAAATGTCTGTCTGGGGAGGCCTTACAAATAGCTGTGAAAAGAAGAGAGGCGAAAAGCAAAGGAGAAAAGGAAAGATATAAGCACCTGAATGCAGAGTTCCAAAGAATAGCAAGAAGAGATAAGAAAGCCTTCTTCAGTGATCAATGCAAAGAAATAGAGGAAAACAACAGAATGGGAAAGACTAGAGATCTCTTCAAGAAAATCAAAGATACCAAGGGAACATTTCATGCAAAGACTGGCACAATAAAGGACAGAAATGGTACGGACATAAGAGAAGCAGCTACTGAATACTTGAGCAAGATCTTCTGTAGATCTCTGAATTTTTCTCTCTGTGCAGTGCTCTCATCTCTATTGCTCTGATCTGCAAATTCAAGCTGCTTGAATCCCTCCAGACTCTCAGCTCTGTTTTGTCAACTTACAGAGTTTGCCAGTCTTCACCTGTGTTCTCCCTCCATGTTGATATCTGGAACTCTTTCAATAGAGTAATCTTGAGAAGTCATAGACCTCAATTAGTTTAATTTCTACCTCACAAGAATTACTACATTTCATTATAAGGATTATTATATTTCATTGTCTGTATACAGTGTCCTAACAACCACTGTTCCACATATTTTTGCATTTTGTTTTTCCCACAGCTGCTTCAATTGGATGAGTATATCCAGTCTTTGTTACTCCATGTTGGTTGGAAGCAAGCATCTGAGTCCTTTAGTTTCACTTTGTAATTACTATTGGATTAAATGCTTATTTATTGATTGTTTTTTCTCACTAAAAGTGAACCTTGAGGCTATGTATTTGCTTCTGTATATAGTTTTCACTAAATCTCAATTTATTTTTGTGTTTTTATTATTTTATTTGAAATTCTTTTTCAAATATTGATATTTTA
>SJYT01001518.1:38122-54185 GCA_006410635.1 Cephalophus harveyi | reverse complement strand
AGTGGGATTAAAACTAAGATACTGGATGTAATCACCCAGTGAGTAAGTTGAGATAGAAGAAAGCCAAGGATATTGTCTGGGGGTACTGGAAGATTAAGAGGTCACAGAGATAAGGAAATGAAACTGAGAAAAAAAAGCCCATAGTATAAGAGATAAAAAATCTGGAGAGTGTGTTTGCTTAGAGTTAAAGTAGATAAGGACATTGGGAGAAAATAGAGTATGTCACACAATGCTCATGGATCAGCTGAGATGAGTTCTGAGCCTGGGCACTGGATTTAGAGATGTGGAGCTTGCTGGTGGCTTGACAGGAGCAGTCTTGCTGGAGTTGCCTGTGAAAGGCTTATCAGGTTGGGCACAACAGGGAACAGAGGCAGATAAATCGGAGGCCATGGCTCCACAGCCCCTTCCGGCCCCCTTGCCCTGAAAGTTTGATGTTTCAGCGTAGGCATCAGTGCTACTCACCAATAAACTTGGCGAAATCCCCCTTCAAGCACCCAGAGAATCACCTCTCCTCCCTGCCTTAAAACTAGGTAAGACTGTTTGTTTTACTTTGGCAAATGAATTGTCAGCAGAAGTGACCTGTATCCATTCTGAGCAGAAGCCTTAAGACCCAATGTGTGATTATCCATCTCTTTCTTTCTGCTGCTGCCGCCAGTGATGTTCAGTAAAATAGAGACTTCATCAGCATTAGTCAAGTATGAACAGAAACGCTTCACAAGAGTGTGATGTTCATATGTGGGTAACTGAGAAATAAACTGTTGTTTCAAACCACTGAACTTTGGCGAGGGTCACTGGTTACGGCAACCTGGTCTAGCACAACGTGACTAAGAAGGTAGCGTGTGCTTCAGCGCTGTCTCCGCTGTGCCTGATGAAACTGTACCTAGACTGACCTGCTCAACACTTCCTGGGAACTCACGAGCTCTCCAAAGGATGAGTAGTATCTGTGTTTCCAATCAGATTAGCCAACTTGGAATAGTAAGAATTAGTCCTTATCCTTCCCTAGAGGTAGGAGTCTCCTCTTCTCTGCAGTGAGATAATGGGAGATGGCAGCAACGTGGCTTTACATGGCTTTACTTTACATGGCTTTACTTCAATGTTGCTATGGGAATAATAAGATGGAACCTGCACATTCAATATAAGAGTCCATTGAACCTTTCATTTCACATTGGAATTGGGAAATTAGTTTTTTTTAATATAAATTTATTCTATGGGAGATGGCAGCAACGTGGCTTTACATGGCTTTACTTTACATGGCTTTACTTCAATGTTGCTATGGGAATAATAAGATGGAACCTGCACATTCAATATAAGAGTCCATTGAACCTTTCATTTCACATTGGAATTGGGAAATTAGTTTTTTTTAATATAAATTTATTCATTTTAATTGAAGGTTAATTACTTTACAATATTGTATTGGTTTTGCCATACATCAACATGAATCTGCCACAGGTATACACGTGTTCCCCATCCTGAACCTCCCTCCCTCCTCCCTCCCCGTACCATCCCTCTGGGTCGGAAATTAGTTTTATGCCGAAGAAGAGCAGTCATAAATAATGTTTGATGATTATTAGCTATTACTTTAGTTGCAACTATTATTCTAATGTTTCTGTTATTCTTGCTTTTATTGTTATATATCTAGATGGGCGTGATGACACTGAATGTCAAAGTAAATTTTATTTAACACAAAATTTTACATTCTGCCATTTCATATATACCAAGGATTACATGAGAAAGCAAACCTGAATTTATTGAATATTTGTTAAATATCTGCTGCATACTGGGCTTATACTCAGAAGACTGATGTTGGCCAAGCCATATTGAAGTTCATTCTTCTGCCTCAGCTCCTTGAGGCGTGGAGTCATTCGCACAAGAAAGGAAAGCTCTCTATTAACCCCATTTACCTTGAGAGAGGAATGCAATAGAAGGCCATATTTTCCCATTTCAACACACTGATGGCGCTTTTCCTGTAAGATTATGGCTCCCTAACCATGAACCTGCAAGTTGGAAAATTGGACTCCATTGGACTAGGTGATTTGTAAAGGCTGAAATATTGAGAGAAAGAGAGAGAGATAGACAGATATAGAGAGACAGAGTGAGTACAGAAAAACAGAAGAAAATAAATACCTATCTTTAAAAAAATGCGTTTATTCCTCTGAAGTATTTTTTCATGGTCCAAGAGAATGTATGTTGCTTATAATACATTGAATTTAAACAATGGCAGTAATACAAGGAAACTGTGGCTGGTGGAAACCCTGAACAGTATGCCAAATGACTCTGCTTTCATTCTTGTCCACCTTTTTCTTCTGTAAACTGCACCCAGACAGACCATTCAATTCCACAAGCCATTGAGGACTGTGAGATATGACATCATTATACTGCTGTATATATAATTCATCCACCATGTCAGTGAAATGATGATAAATGCTGGACTCACTCACAAGGATCATATTACATATTTCATTTCAAGCCTTTTTTAATAATTTTTATTTTTCAAATTTCCATTATAACTTCCATCAGCTGATCAGACTCATAATCATCAAAAATTACTCAGCTCCCCGAATTAAAGTGGCAGAGTAAAATCTGGTTGAGACTGGTACCCAGACTTGGGCTTGTCAGGTTAATGTACTAATAGAAAAAGGGTTAGTGGAACCAACATTTATGGAGCCTTAGATTCTTCATCTACAAATTGAGAATAGCAAACCTCCCACACAAGGTGTCTAAAGGATGAGTTCTTTAAAAAAAATAAATTAGTAAATAAAATATTTTCTTTCCAAAATTCAGTCTCACTGGATACATGAGGCTGGCAGAGATTTTATTTTTTAAATCGACAAGCATACATTGCAGAACTATATGCCATAATCTGACCTCTAAGAGTTTTCAACCCAATGCAGGAGACAACCAAGAAAATTACAACTAAACATTTCAGTGTGAGCTCTGGAACTGAGGTCAGAAAACTAACTCTGAGAATATCAGGAAAAGAAAACAAACGTGGTCTGAGGCTCTCCTAGAAGGTTTCTCTGAAGGTGATGGTTTACCTACTGGTTCCTGAAATATGTTTAGAGGATTTCAATGTCTTCACAAAGGGAGCAGCTTATTCAAAGTCATGGATCTTTCAAAGGGACTGCATTAATTTCCTAGGGTTGCTGTAAAACAACAAAAATCATTGTGTCATAGTTCAGGAGGCTAGAAATCCTAAATTAAGGCTTTGTCAGAGCTGTATTCTTTCCAAAACCTTGAGAGAGATCCTTCCTTCACCTCTTCCGGCTTCTGGAAGTCTCCCGCTACTCCCTGGCTTGTGGCAGTATCTCTCTGATCTTGGCCTCCGTTTTCACACCTCTCTCTTCACCTGGTGGGCCTCTGTGTTCACATGGCATTCTCTTCTGCATGTCTGTCTGTGTCCAAGTTTTCCTCATCGTTCAAGGACATCAGTCCTATTAAATCAGGGTCCATGGCCATGACCTCATCTTGACTTGATTACATCAACAAAGACCCTAATTACTGATCACATTTACAGGCACTGGGGTTTAGGACTCCAGTTTCTTCGTTTGGACAGGGACATAAACCAACACATTGTATTCATGGAAAGTTTAGTGTGCGATATAGGGAGCATGTTGGGAAAGAAGTGGAAAAGGCTGAAGCCAGGTGGTGAGGAACCCAAAATGCCACGTGGAGGAGCCCTTAGGCATGTTTCAGCAGGAGAGTGAATAAAGCAGCTTTCCCTTTGTAAAGATAACTCTCAGGGCATTGAAAAAGTGCATCAAATGGGAAGTGACAGCCTTGCATTATGCAAGGCTGGCCACTGAGGTTGTCCAGATGAATAGTAGGGAAGCACAAGAGAGGCCACAGCTAAGAGGAGTTTCTGGATGAGACGACAATTGATCCTATGTGGGAGAATCAAGAGAGGAAGAAATAAAGAATGACTCTGAGGTTTCCAGCTTTGGGCACTGGGTTGTTGGAGAAGCCATATTAACCAAGAGATGAACTGTATTCAGTAAACCTGATTTGGAATCAGAATAAGGAGTCAGCTGAAAAGTTTAATTTAGTACATGTTGAGTTGACCTGGAACCTGGAAAAAAATAAGCAAAATTTTGAGGAATACAAATGATGAGTTAATTTTGCATTCTTCTATATTTCAAAACTTTGAAAAAATTGTATTCTTATTTATTTATTTAAATTGAAATACATTTCATTTACAATTTTATATTAGTTATGGATGTACAACATAGTGACTCAGAATTCAAAACTCTTATAGATTATACTCCATTCTATACTCTTATAGAATATTGACTATTTGTCCCTGTTTTATATAGTATATTCTTGCTGCTTATGTATTTTTTGGCTCTTCTAATAGTGAGACCACAGCATGACAAATTATCCAAAGTATATGAGTTTTCTATTACTGCATACCAAATTATCACAAAAACAATATAACTTAGAACACATTTACCATCTCACAGCTTGTGTGTTTCATAAGTCTGGGCATGAATTAGCTAATCCTCTGTTCAGCATCTACCAGGCTAAAATCAAGTCAGGACTGTTATCTCATCCTAATCTCAGTATCCTATTCCATGTTTACTAATTATTGGCAGAATTCAGTTGCTTATGGTTGTAGGACTGAAGCCCTCAGTTGGCTACTCACAATTGCATGGCTGTGGCCCGTTCCATTGCAGGGCATTTTGCTACTCTGAAACCAGAAGGAGAACACCTATGCTGCTTTGAATCTCTCTAACTTCTTGATCTTCTTTTAAAGTACTCAACTGGTTAGACTGGGTCCACCAAGAATAACCTCCCTTTGATTAACTTGGCTGCTTAGAGGCGCTGACTGCATCTGAAACTTCCCTTTACCTTTGTCGTATAATGCAACCTAATCATGTGAATGATATCTCATCACCACAGTTCAGTCAATTCAGTTGGTCAGTCGTGCAGCACACCAGGCCTCCCAGTCCATCGCCAACTCCCAGAGTTTACTCAAACTCACGTCCGTTGAATCGATGATGCCATCCAACCATCTCATCCTCTGTCATCCCCTTCTCCTCCTGCCTTCAGTCTTTCCCAGCCTCAGAGTCTTTTCAAATGAGTCAGCTCTTCGCATCAGGGGGACAAAGTATTGGAGCTTCAGCTTCAACATCAGTCCTTCCAATGAATATTCAGGACTAATTTCCTTTAGGATGGACTGGTTGGATCTCCTTGCAGTCCAAGGGACTCTCAAGAGTCTTCTCCAACACCACAATTCAAAAGCATCAATTCTTTCGCATTCATCATCATCACAAGTCCTTTCTAATCATAGGGAAGGAAGGAATTACACAGAGTGTGTATACTTCCTGATAGAAATCTTGAGAGCCATCCTAGAATTCTGCGTATAACACAAGGTAACACAGTGAGAGTTGGTAGAACAAAGACTGCAATTTCTATCTTCTGGCTTCAATTTTAATATTATTTTCTAATTTGCTATTTTGCCCCTAGTGATGACAAATATCTGATTCTTTTTGGGTAATGAAATTTTTATGTAGGGTGATGGTGGTTCTAGACTCACCAACTATCATCTGTATTATTGTACAAAATTGATGGACATGCTTAACCATGCCCATGAGTTTTTGTCACATGTTTGCCATCAGAAATAAAGAATCATTTTGTACCACCAAGATTTACCTAACAAAACAAGAAAGTTGACAAATATTTTAGAAATATTTAATGAATTTAAATCGTCTAGGTGTCCTTGATACCTCTCAGTCAATCCCACAACTACAGTCATTAATAATAATGGTGATGATGATGATAATGATTGCTCATAATTTATATTCATCCTTTTTCTCGTCAGCCTCATTAACAACCCTGTGGCTTCTATTTAATAATCATGAAATTATTCTCAACTGTGTGTAGGCTCTCTGTGTGTAAAAATCAGTTAATTACAATGTTTATCCTGATCTAGCTCAAAGTTTCCTGGATAAAGATAGTCTACCCATTCCAATATTCCTGGACTTCCCTGGGAGCTCAGCAGGTAAACAATCTGCCTGAAATTCGGGAGACCTGGATTCGATCCCTGGGTTGAGAAGATCCCTGGAGGAGGGCATGGCAACCCACTCCAGTATAATTGCCTGGAGAATCCCCATGGACGGAAGAGCCTGGTGGACTATAGGCCTTGGGGTCACAAAGAGTTGGACACAACTGAGCGACTAAGCACAGCACAGTACAGCTCAAAGTCTAGTTGGTTGAAATATATAGGTCGTGTTATTTCATTTAAGAAAAGAAACGAGGGTTATAAAGGGAAATTACTGAGTAGAAGCCATACAGGTTATTAAGGAGAAAAGATCACTTATTCTAACTTTTAGCCAGCATTCTTCCTTCTGCCTCTTAGCATTGTTTTCGTGATATAATATTCACATACATCTATTTATCTTGTAGAATAACACTTTTAGGTAGATATACGTAGTGAAAAGAGAGATAACACTGAATAAAAAATGCACTGATTTCTTCATGGACACTGCTTTCAGATGCTGTGCCTGAAACTCAACACACCTGAGCAAGGACGTGAATGACTTTGTCCAGGATGTTGCGTGGCTCTCTTAGCTATCTCAGTCTGTCTGCAGCAATTTCTGACAATGGAACAAAAGTGACCTTCTCTTTATCTCCATGGACTGGATTGTTCCTGAAGGTCAGAAGAGATTTCCCAGGGAGTAACAGGACAGTAACAGTAACAGCTGGAAAGAGGACATGGTTACCTAATTGCTTTGCAGAAGGAAAACAAACACATTCTGGAATCAGTGAAGGAGAAGTGCTTTTGAGGCCAGGGCAATCAGAGTAGAAATCCAGATGCTTCAGGGAAATCTCCTGAAGAATGACAATACTACCTAAACAGATGCTGCAGAAAGAACTAAATTGTTTTCAAAATTGCTTACCTCATATTCAGAGGAGAAAACAATACTCAGAAGTGAACAGAATAGCTTTATGCCAAAAACAACTGTATTGTTCTAGATAAGCTCCTTGGCATTCCTTATTTAGAACATCTTTAAAAATTCCCATGAATCCCATTGTATTTTTATGTCTGACTTCTGATTGGCTTGGGCTTCTGTCCTCTGGGTCCCCCATCACAGTAAGCTGGGAAGGTTAAAAAAAAAAAAAAGAAAAAAAGGCTGAAGTTTTCTATTCTGTACACAGCATTTGAGAAAGTTTCTTTTTTTTTTTCCTTTTCATCAAGTTATTCAACTTTGCTAATGATTAGTCACAGGGAGTAAATTGTTGGCTAATTAAATTTGCAGATGGTATTCAACAGTGAACATATAAGAGGATAAAGGAATAATGTAAGAGGCCTCAAAAGCTTTGCATTCTATATGTGAGAGAATGAAAGGGCATGAGTCAGTGCTATCACAGCTGTCAGATTAAAAAGAGAAAAAACAGAAGGGAGGCTACTAAGAAAAAGAGCTGTTCTACAGCAGTGAGAAGACATTAGTGGGAGGAGCAAGAGGTGGACTCTCAGCTGTGAGATACAGTGAACTATGATTCCTGTTCAGGTTAGCTCCTGGATTCCTTTATAGGAGACTTTCCATGTATATAATCCTAGAGAGAAAAAACACCAAACATCATCCCCCAAAGAGTTTCTGCTACTTGGCAGACCACCAAATCCACATCCTATCTCTGGCCACAATATGGCTTCTGAGTTAGCCATTGGGGTTTCCTTCATTCTCGGAGTAGAAGAAGCTTGTTGGCAATAGTATGTGGCCATATGCCAGGAAGTGTGCAAGGCCAGGTGATACTGATAGCATGTATTTCTTCATTATTCATTTTGCTCATGGCAGCTAAGGTACACTTGTTTCATGTTAAAATATATTCAACTATGGTACAGAACAGAGCATTTGCATGGACTTTGAGCTGGAATGCAATCAGAGATTTATGCCACTTTGACCTACATCTCCAGGTCTTCCAGGGTCACTGTTCTTCAATGTTACATGTACTTAGGTAGAAAAAGTTAAGAAACTCAATATATTCAAATATGTGCATATCATGATATGAAACATTTATTTTAAAAGAGATTACTGTATTGTTTTTAAATTTTTATTTTATTCAAGTATAGTTGATTTGTAATGTAATATTAATTTCTGCTATATGGCAAAGTGATTCAGCTATACATGTATATTCTCTTCCATATTCTTTTGCATTATGGTTTATCACAGGATACTGAATATAGTTCCCTGTGCTATACAGTAAGACCTTGTTATTTATCCATCCTATATATAAAATAGTGTACATGTGTTAACCCCAAACTCCTAATCCATCCCTCCCTCAACTCCCTGCCCTTGACAACCATATGTATGAAGCGTTAATGGAGACCCTACTCTGTACCAGACAGTTCTATTCGGATGGAAAGAGGTACACTAGTGTACAAACAAGTCCCTACACTCAGGAACTTGTATTCAAAGTCTATATTGTATTTATGAAGTCCTTCCCTCATAGCTCAGTTGGTAAAGAATCCAACTGAAATACAGGAGACCCCAGGTCGATTCCTAGCTCGGGAAGATCTGCTGGAGAAGAGATAGGCTACCCACTCCAGTATTCTGGCCTGGAGAATTCCATGGACTCTATAGCCCATGGGGTCCCAAAGAGTCAGGCATGATTGAGTGACTTTCACTTCACCTATAGTGCTTCCCTGGTGCCTCAGAGGTTAAAACGTCTGCCTGCAATGCAGGAGACCTGGGTTTGATCCCTGGGTTGGGAAGATCCCCTGGAGAAGGAAATGGCAACCCACTCCAGTATGCTTGCTTGGAGAATCCCATGGACAGAGAAGCCTGGTGGGCTATGGTCCACGGGGTCGCAAAGAGTCGGACACAACTGAGCGACTTCATGTTCACTTTCACTTTCATATATAATGCATTAGTAATTGCTATTCATTTGTTAGTTTACTTTGCACACATTTGGGGGGTATTCCATATGTTAAAGACTATGCTAGCCATCAGAACTACAGAAGCAAATATTTGAGACTTGTTCTTTGCCCTACAGTAGCATTGATTCTAACAAGGAACACTATCAGTTAAGCAATCAATTCTAACGCTATGTGGTCATTTTACGCAGGAGAAGTAGAATGTGGTAAGCGATGTTTTGGCAAAGGTTTTCATCTGCCTTGGGATACATAAAAGTCCTCTTGAAGGAAAGATATTTAAGCCTAAACGGAACACAAGGACTGTGTTTCAGGTAGAGGAATGGCATGAGAGAGAGGCTGAAACATGATCAGGAACTGCTCTTATGCTGGGGGTGCATAATGGCTAGAGCGTACCACGAGGAGCAGAAAAGATGAGAATGCAGGCATAGATCTGACCATGGACACCCTCTCAGGCCACACCAACGAGGAGGGTCCAAGGCAAGGAGGTAGAAGGTAACTTTCCGTCTGGAGTGGATAATGATTTGCTTGTGGGTTGCCACCGTACTTTGGGGAAGAGAAGGATATGATTGTTGTGGGATATTTTGTGAATTCACTTGAAACATCTAAGTGGAGATAATCAGAGAGACAAAAAGGAGCCTGGAAAGTAGAACAGACTAGACCTTTATCTTTTGAACAGAGTCTTGTTGATTTTAGACGGTAAGTCCTGTGGTCGGCAAAATAATACCCTATTACACTCTGCCCGCTGGGCTAGGTTTCCTATTCAGAACTGACTCTGAGACTCTCCCCATTATACCAGGGTAGGGCCAGAGTCTACTCTGTTTTGTCATTAGAGAATCAATCCAGCCCTGTCCTGACATTTATCTACAGCACGTTGTACAAAGGCTGTGGCCCACTGGGGGAAGACAGGAGACTTGAGCCTGGGTCTGCGTACTGTGAATCTAGCATGCTCTTCTTATCCCAACCACCCGGCCAAACAGGAAAGCCCACCCCATCCTCAGAGTCTGTGGTGAGTTGCTACATTTTCTTCTACCTTCAACCATTAAGGGCACCCCCATTTTCTCGCCCAGGGTAATGACGCAAATCCCCCTGCGGGAGTTCCTTCTCCCTGCTGAAGGCAGCCAAAGGCCTCCTTGAACAAGAGCACAGTTTCCCCGCTCCCAAGCATCACTGTCACACACTGACCAGCCTGGCGGCGCTGCCAGCTCCGAGGGGACAGGCTGACTGACAGCAAGCACAGATCTGCCGCTCACACCCGTCTAGGCAGGCTAGGGGTGGAAGAGAGGTGTGCGGGGCCTGTCTGGCACTGACAGCTTCTGCCACACCAACATTTCAATCCGCACCATGTCCCGCCAACCCTTGTGTCACTCAGACAGCAGTTCAGCCCAGGCTCCAGGGGTGGCTTCCCGGGACCCAGTGGAGACCACGGGCTGCTGCAGAGAGACGGCTTCCCAGGCCCATAGCAGCATCTGCCACACCGCCTTCTCTTGCCAGATAATTAGGACACAGTCCAGTCGGGTGACTTTATCCTGCCTGAGGAAGTGACAACTCATACGGGGCTGGCAGAGGAGAGCATTCCATGGTTCATAATGACTATCCAAATCAGCCGAAGCTGTCTGGAGCATCCAAGAAAAGTTGCGTTTCATGTATTCTTTTGGGAGGTGAGGTGGATGAATAGCAAGGCCAGGTGTGCTTTGAAATGCCAATCTAACCCAGGCACGTGGACACTCATTCACAGGGATAAGCACACTCATGCAAGCAGCTAGACACAAACCGGCCTATTTATATATGGGTTAACTTTACACAGACCACAAGCACACAGATATATGTGCATGCAAAACATTCATGCTAATATGCATGTTTATAAACACAGTTCTGCAAACTTGCATTAGGAGGAGCACATGAAAAACACAAATGCATAAATGCATTTTCTACATATGTAGGTGCACACAGACACTGGCATACAAATGCACGTGTGCAGTGCATGCAGGCTGGACTCACATAAACACAGGCACATACAGATATGAATATATGTGAAAGGACACTTACACAAACACATGGGCTTGCACACATACCCAGATGCACTGTTATTGCAATTTAAAAAGAAAAGGAGAAAGGATGAAGAACATTTATGTATTGGATTTTCTACCTGTCATCACTCAAATCGCTTTCAAGTGTGTAAAACAGAAGAGAGAAAAAAAATCAATTCTTGATAGGAGAGGTTCAAGGAGCTGTGAAATCAATTATATTTTATTTTCAAATATCATTCAGAGAAGTTTACACTCTTTCAGAAAAGTCTGGTCTCACCAGGGGGCAAAGAACCAGCTGGAAATGGTAATATGAAAGGCACAGCAAAGTTCAAGGCAAAGGCCAGTGCGGAGGTCAAAAATGACACTTTCATCTTCGCTGTCAGGAGAGGGAGGTTGAGAGGGTTTCAAGTGCCCCGATTCAAATAATGGCCACAAGGGCTATCTGATGTGACATCAGTCACCTCATTGATTGCGAAGTTTAACTTGGTCAATTCACATTAAAAAATAAAGTTTCATGAGATTTGAAGGTGCCTTGGAAAGCTCTTTTTTTTTTTCTTTTTCTTTTTTAATACAAAGAGACAAAATGGCTAGAAGTGAACACATAGCTTGCCCAAAATCATCCTGGAAGAAGGTTCAGGATCTGGGACTGAACCTAGTATGGTGATTTCCTGGCTCCAAACTTCCTGCTCCTCTCATCAGACATCTGCCTTCAGAGCACCCTCCTTACCAGGCAGAACTTTGATTTCTCAGAGACCTTTATACACATGCAACAAATTAGCTCATGTAGTGTTAGGAGCATTGAACTACAGACACCAGGCTGAGGGCTGGCGGCTGGCCAGAGGCATCAGTAGGGCCTGGCCCAGGTGACATGTGCTTATGACTAGCACAGTCTAAGCTGGGTTTTTTTTTTTTTTTTTTTTTTTTAATGAATAGTTTCCCGCCTATGGGCTTCCCTGGTGGCTCAGAGGTTAAAGTGTCTGCCTGCAATGCAGGAGACCTGGGTTCGAACCCTGGGTCAGGAAGATCCCCTGGAGAAGGAAATGGCAACCCACTCCAGTATTCTTGCCTGGAGAATCCCATGGACAGAGGGGCCTGGTGGGCTACAGTCCACAGGGTCACAAAGAGTCAGACATGACTGAGCGACTTCACTTTCACTTTCTTGCCTATGGGATCACCTTTATTCCTAAAATATTCTAAAGTTGCATGGGCCTTCGTGAACAGGGCTGGGTTCCAGAATACACTGAGGAATGGTGGGGTGAAAAAATTAAATTAAAAGACCCAGCACATTTTGTAATATAGAAACCATGATAAGCAAATCAGTTCAGTAAAAAGGGAAAGGATTAGGGGGAATGTGGCAGAGAAGGGGACATTGACAAAGTCAGATGTTACCTTTGTACGTTTCAGTTTTCTCCTGGAAGCTGAACAAAACACTAAATCTGTGTTGCCAAGGGGCTGAAATTAGTGAACGTATCTGAAAACGCCTTGTGACTGTATGGAACAAATGCCATGTTACAGTCTGCACTCTCAGTGAAGGTAAGCCTTACCCCAGAGCGTTGCTTTCTGTTGTTGCCCCCACTGCGAACGACCTTGCTGTTCACTGAATTGGACTTGAGTTGTCCTTTAAAGATTGGCCAAGTGAGCTGACCTGAGCCGCCATCCTTCAGAACCATGATTTCCAGCATTTTCCAGGCTGCTTCTGGGACACGTGAAGGGAGGTTACTCGGTGCCATGTAATAGCAGGTTTTATAATAAAATAAATGTATGAAATTCTACAGAAGGATTTTCCTCTGGTAGAGTCACAAAACACAGAAGCGTTGTCAAAAGCATCTTCAAAGTTCTGAGAGGTCTTTTGGGAAACAGACCTGCTCAACTTGGTTAAACATATTTCTAAAATGTTTGTAAATGTTTTCATCTCGGGCCATCCCTGCCTCCCTCAGAGTTTTTCTATTACTGTCCTAAAGAAGGATTTTACACAGAACGCAAATCTGGGATATGCTCATCCAGTGCAGCGTTCTCATTTTAGAGAGGAAGCATCTGATGAGGGAAGTAGGTTGACTAAGATCATGCAGCAGATAAAGGATAGAGCTATAATCCCTGATGTTCTTACTCTTCTCAGAGTCCATATTGGGTATAATTTAGTACCTGGCTATATGCTTTCCAATAGTCAAGTATGGATGTGAGAGTTGGACCATAAAGAAAGCTGAATGCTGAAGAAATGATGCTTTTGAACTGTGGTGTTGGAGAAGACTCTTGAGAGTCCCTTGGACAAGGAGATCAAAACAATCAATCCTAAAGGAAATTGGTCCTGAATATTCATTGGAAGGACTGACGCTGAAGCTGAAGCTCCAATACTTCGGTCACCTGATGCAAAGAACTGACTCAATGGAAAAGACCCTGATGCTGGGAAAGATTGAAGGCAGGATGAGAAGGGGATGACAGAGGATGAGATGGTTGGATGGCATCACCAACTCGATGGACATGAGTTTGAGCAAGCTCTGGGAGTTTTGGTGATGGACAGGAAAGCCTGGCATGCTGCAGTCCATGGGGTCACAAAAAGTCATACACGACTGAGCGACTGAACTGAACAGATACCCTGTCTTATTGTGTTGTCCTTTATTTATAAGTATGTGTGCATTTTAGATGATATGTGTATAAAATCCTTCACCATAGTTCCTGGAACACAATGACTCACTGAATGTGGGCCCTGCATATATCTGTGTGTGTGGCTTTCCCAAGTAGATCATGAGCTCCTGGGAGTGACCGTGCCTCCACATTTCTGCAAATGTCCGTGGCTCATGCAGTCCTTCTACACACACCTGAGCTGCCCCGTAACTGCTTTCTCACCTACTGATTGAAAATCAGAGGCAGCCCCAGTTTTACGCCCATTGGAGGAAAGGAGAAAGCCTGACATTAAAGCAATAAAACGAACCATTTCCCCTACGGAGTTAGCCTAACATTAATAAAAGCTTCATGTTGCACTGTTATCCTCTCCTCTCATTATTTTCGTGTATTTCATGCTGGATATAAATGTCAGAACGCTTTATCTGTCTGAATTTCCACGGGATTTACTGCCGCTGAAGGAACACATGCGGTGACTTCTGGCAAGAGAAGCCTTGTCCTTGATGGCCTTCCCTCCCCAGGCCTGTCCAAGGCCCCTCAGTGACTGCAGAGCTGTAGAAACCGGGCAGGGAGCATCGTGTCTGTTGCCATTATTCAGGGTGCAAGGCCACTTTTCCTGTTTCCCAATTCTGAGGTGTGGGGCAACTTGCTGTTACTCTCTGGACTTCCCTATTGGGAACCATGATTGTACCACATTCAGATCTCTGTTCATCCTTCCCGGGGTCAGATGATTCATGTGAGGTTATGCTTAGCCCTGAACCAGGGACATATTCTGGTTCGTCTGAACCAGTGATATTTCAATCTGCCATGCACCACAATCATCTGGAAGGCTTTTAAAAACACAAATTGCTGGGCTTCAGCCACAGAGTTTCTCATCACATAGGCCTGGGGAGGGACTGTGAAATGTGCATTTCTAGTAAGTTCCCAGTTGAAGCTGATAGCTGCTGGTGTAAGACCCTTGCTTTCTCTTTCTTTAATGGAAGATATTTCTTTACGATATTGTGTTGGCCTCTGCCATGCATCAACATGAATCAGCCACAGCTATACATACGCCCCTTCCCTCCTGAGCCTCCCTCTCATCTCGCGCTCCACCCCACCCCTTTAGTCTTTTACAGAGCACGGGGTTGAGCTCCTTGTGTCCTACAGCAAGTTCCCATCTGCTCTCTAGTTTACATATGGAGAAGTACATGTTCCCATGCTATTCTCTCAAATCATCCCATCGTCTCCTTCCCTCACTATGCTCACAAGTCTGTTCTCTGTGTCCACAGCTCCACTGCTACCCTGCAAATGTGTTCATCAGGACCATATATCTAGTTTCTATATGCATGTGTTAATATACGATATTTGTCTACACACGTTCAAGTCAGTCCTAGTGAGGTGGATGAACAGAAGGCCTAACCTTTTTAAATCACCCATCCAGGCCAGTTGGTGTTTTCCGTTCTCCAGTTTGTCTGGCTGTGGTATTTTTAAGTTGTTTCATTTCCCTCAAAAATAGAACCCAAGACAAGGATATGGGCTCAATCCTTTTTTTTTTTCCCAATGTAAACATTCTGATTTTATTTTTTTGAGACAAACATGAAACTGATAGCAGAATCTGGCAAGAGCATTACAAGAAAACCAAATTATAAGTCAAGCTCGCTCATGAACAGTGAAGGAAAATAGATCTTAACCAAAATATTTGGGCTCAAGTAGTTGATTCAGGCTTGATCCTAGGAATCACTGGGAAGGAGTCGGGGTGAGGAGAAGCATGGAGAGTGCCCAGGTTGAGGGGGTGGGTCTGTGTCCTCGGTGGGCCTTCGGGACTTATGGCTGCTGCAGACCTTCCGAGGACTCAGAATTTAGCCCTGGAGGAAGGAGGAGGCCAGGATTTTAGTTCCTGTCTCTGACTTACTTAAGGTTGTTCCTTAGGATTTCAACTCTCCAGTATTTCCAGGCTGGCCCCTGCAGAGACTGAGCGCACACCAGCGATGGCCTGTTGGCTCATAGGTGCAGTTTCCTGAGGAAAAATCAAGACAGAGATGCGATCTTCCCCCGACAAATTGGGTGCAGGCTGAGGGCATACGTTGGAACACTTGCAGCGTCTGCTACTGATGAACATGTGATTCAGTTCTGGTCTATAAAATATGAGGACTATCTGCTTGGAGATGCTTGTCAAGGTTTCTTTGTCTTAAGAAGAAAATAGCGGGAGAGAGAGATTTGAGAGAGAGAGTTTCCCCTGGATTCTGTCATTATCTGACTGGGACACTGAAATGGCTATGTCCATATTACGGACAGGAGAAGCAGCCTCAGGATGAAGGCGCTGCTGAGGACAGCGGAGGGGGAGGCTGAGCCACTTGTATCACTGATGAAATTACTGAGATACTGACATAGTACGGCTAGAGCCACCCTCAGTTCAGTTCGTTTCAGTTGCTCAGTGGTGTCCGACTCTTTGCGACCCCATGAATTGCACCACACCAGGCCTCCCTGTCCATCACCAACTCCCGGAGTTCACTCCAACTCACGTCCATCCAGTCGGTGATGCCATCCAGCCATCTCATCCTCGGTC
>SJYT01001518.1:0-37375 GCA_006410635.1 Cephalophus harveyi | reverse complement strand
CTGTTGCTTCCTGACCTGCATACAGGTTTCTCATTACCTGTTGCTGAAACACCTGCTGTGCTGATTCCTTGAAATGCCACTAAACACCCTTGCTACTTGGCTTCCCTGTTGATTCAGGTGATGATGAATCTGCCTCCAATGTAGGAAACCTGAGTTCAATCTCTGGGTTGGAAAGATCCCCTGGAGGAGGACATGCAACCCACTCCAGTATTCTTGCCTGGAGATTCCCATGGACAGAGGAGCCTGGCAGGCTACAGTCCATGGGGTCACTCAGAGTTGGACACGACAGAGCAACTAAGCACAGCTCAGCACCTCCTTGCTACTTAGGGTAGTCTGAGAGTTGGAAGCATCACTGGAGACTAGAATTTCAGGTTCTACTCAGACCACTGAATCAGGATTTGCATTTAACCGGGTCTCCAGGTAATAGATGTACATATTAAAGTATCAGAAGCCCTGCTTTACAGAGCTGATGATGACTAAAAGAGCTGATGGACAGGAATCAGAACTCCCCATGTTGAATTTTGTTCTTGTATTATATTGACTTTCATACCTCCTTCTAGTCATTTTTAAAATCATTCCTTATTTTAAAATAAAGATTATATCAACCTATGCAAATGTGTACAAATGTGTACAAATATGAATTTTCATTGCTGGTTAACTTGTCTGGAAGGTAATTTTTAACATAGGAGTTAGTTTTCCTAAATATTAATGAGAAGTTAGAATTCCATTCTGAAAACAGAAGACATTGAGAGTTGAGGGTGAGTGGAAGGGAGGTGAGGAATGAGAGTACACAGGTAAACACGATTATATTTGGAGATTACTTCACAGGCGTGCACTTTTCTAAGCCTGAAACGCGGCAAGTCGAATGAAAGTAAACCAGCTGGCATCAGGGCGACCCTACACACAAATGAACCATTTGCTGGAAAAAAGGAAATCAAGCGAACAGCAAGCGTTGTTATCATTTTAGAAGGGCTTGAAATGTGACTTTAGCTGGAAATAGCATAAAGCATCATTTCTTAGAGTGCACTCTTCAGAATTTTATGGCGTAAACTTGGGATCACTTGATTCTGTGGTCAAATGAATTTGGAAAATGTTGGAAAATGATGATAAAGAGGTGGGCAATTTGTCTACCAGACTGTTTATTACAGTAGGTCCATATTCAAAAGGCTATTTCCCCTCCTCTAGAACTTCACCAAGATGTTCCCAACAAGTTTGTGTGTTTGTACTTTTATCCCCCAGTCCCTAAATATTGTCTCCATGAAGCAGCCAAAGTTCTGTTTNAAAATGTTGGAAAATGATGATAAAGAGGTGGGCAATTTGTCTACCAGACTGTTTATTACAGTAGGTCCATATTCAAAAGGCTATTTCCCCTCCTCTAGAACTTCACCAAGATGTTCCCAACAAGTTTGTGTGTTTGTACTTTTATCCCCCAGTCCCTAAATATTGTCTCCATGAAGCAGCCAAAGTTCTGTTTTCAAAATGCTAATGAAGTTGGGTCATTCTCTTACTTAATCTGCCTTGATGCACTTTATCTTCATACGTGTATTTTTTTTTCCTCTAACGTTGCCAACAAATTCCTTCTTTAGCTCTTGTGCATTTTCTTCAAGGTCATGGCTGACAACCTCTCTCATTCTTTCATCTTGTTGAATATGCCAGGAGGGCTCTTGTCTGGGCTTCCTTACGTATTTAAATATCATTTCCTATATGGGTCATTTCTTAGGCTCCCGCCTTCTCTTAAAACACTCTGCAAATTTCTTTCAGAGCAACTTATGATTCATAGTAATCTTTCTATTAGAATAGTTATTTAATATTTATCTCTTCCTCTAGAACAAAACTTTTAAGAGACTGATTTCACTGTCCTGTCTTTGTGCCTGGCACAATGTCTGATGCATAGGGGACAATAAATGAATATTTATTTAATAACTGAATAAATTGTGAATCACTAACAGTAATACATGCAGTTTTTCAAATACATTTGAACATGGGGACAATTTTTTTGTCTTTCCCAGCCCAGAAGTAATATTCATGGAATATATTTTGAGAAATGCTTTATTGAAGTCAATTTACTCTTCCTAAGTATGAAAGGGAAATATAAGTTATAATTACATTTTAAGCTCTGACTAGCTGGGTGACCATGGGCAAAGTCAAGCTTGAGACTCACTTGTAGAATGATGAGACTGGATGAAGTAATCGCTACAATCCTTTACAGCTCCTGGATTCTGAAGTTCTAATCACACGGAAGGAACACTGCTTTCACTTTGGTCAGGGTGTGAGCTCTCCACGAGTAAGTCAAATCAGACTGACCTCATTTCACTCCAGAGTATTATAGCCTTAGGATGTATTGACTTCCTTAGGGAAGGAAGTCAATACAGCGTATCTGGCTTTCCACAAGTCATTTCACAAAGTCTTCCTTGATGTCTTTGTAGAAAGGAGTGAGGAATGGGGGGTTGATGGAGATGCGATGGACTGGATTTGTAGCTGGTTGAAAGGTGATCCCCAGGTGTGCTAATTAATGGATCAGTGCAAGCCTTGAGGACAGGGACTGGCATCCTGCCCTGTTCAACATTCCTATCAATGTCTTGGATGAAGAGTGAGAGCTCGTGACTGTCAAATATGTAGGTGATGTGATGGTGGGAGAAGGTTAGATGACAGAATCAGAACTCACAGTGGTCTGATCACAGAGAAATGATCCGTATCTAACATAGGGGAAAAATAGAAATATAAAAGCAAAGTCCTAGAAAGGGAAATAAGAACAAAAATTTATAATTACAAAAATGTGTGTATGAGCATGCATTTGTGTGTGTGTATGTATCTGTGTATATGGGTGTTGTGTGTATATGTGCCTGGCAAACTTTTGGGCATTTAGTTAATGATAAAATCAAAATAATAGCTAGACTTATCTCACTGATGATCATTTTGCAAATATTGTACCATTATATTGAAAACCTGAAACTAACATAATGTTATATGTCAATTATAATTCAATGAAAATTAATTTAAAAATTATAATAATAAAATAATGAAAGGTGACCACTCAACCTGAATGTTTGCTATAAACTGAAACTTCTCAGTTGGAAATCTAGCATACAAAGGGTCAGTTGATAAATATCCCTTATTCATATGGGTCTCTGGGGCTTCCTCGGTGGCTCAGATGGTAAAGAGTCCATCTGCAATGCAGGAGACCTGGGTTTGATCCCTGGGTCAGGAAGATCCCCTGGAGAAGGGAATGGCAACCCACTTCAGTATGTTTGCCTGGAGAATCCCAGGGTCAGAGAAGTCTGGCAGGCTACAGTCCGTATGGTCGCAAAGAGTCAAACACGACTGAGCGATTAGCACCTTCAGATGGGGCTCACAGTACTACTTACAATTTTTAAGAAGAAAAGACAAATTAGAACATGATCACAGAAGAGTGACTCAGGTAGTGAGAGAAAGAACTGGTGGAATTGAGATTTAGTCCGGAGAAGAGACAACATAATTTGGAGACCAAGGTTACGCTACCTTCCCCTCTGTGATGTAAATTTTCAGTACCTGAAATTCTCTCATCGCGCATTCATCAAACTGTTTCCATTGCGTGTATATGCTCTCCATGATGCCCAAGTTTCTGTAAGGGCAGAGTTTGGATCTGTTTGTGTGAGCGTGCTCAGCTGTGTCCGACTCTCTGCGACCTCATGGACTGTAACCTGCGAGGCTCCTCTGTCTGTGGAATTTTCCAGGCAAGAATACTGGAATGGGTTGCCATTTCCTACTCCAGACAATCTTCCCAACCCAGGGATCCAGCCTGGGTCTCCTGCATTGGCAGTGGATTCTTCACCTCTGAGCCATCACCACCAAACACCCAGGATCTAGAGCATGAAATCAATGAGTTAAAGAATAAGTAGTAATTTTTCTTAAATATCTTTAATATTGTAAGGAAGAACCATTTATGTTTATGCTCTGTAGCTCAATGAAAGAGCAAAGGTTTCAAGTTCAGGTAAAATTTCATTCCATGTAATAATTGTAGGTTTCCAAATATGCCATGAATTATTGGGACAAATAGTGTCTTATCACCGGTGGCCATCAAACTAAATATGGAATTTGGAGGACCATTTGACTGGAACTGCTAGAACCAGGACTCAAATCACACTTTAATGTGGGTGACTTTTAGATCTCTTAAAACTTATTTTGATTCTGAAATTTGTTGTTCCAGAAAATTTGTTCTGATCCAACAGAATGACAAATTATTTTCTAAATGACCAAAACAAGTCCCTTCCTCCTTTTCATTTCTGTAGAACAACCACCCTTCTCTTACAATCTGATCATTTTCTGCTGTATAGAGGCAGTTGCCAATTTGACTTACTACCAATTCAACATAGAGGGACATTTCCATGTTCAGGAAAATTCATATACCCATCAGTAAAAGGATTTCCTTTTGGGCTACATTTCTGCTAAAACATCTTAATGAAAATGGCAAGATTAGATCAGACCCTCAGATCTTTTAGACCTGCATTTTTCCCCCTGTTTATGAATAACAGAACTCCTCCTGGTATTGTTTTTTTTTTCCCTGACTATACAGTTATGTGTAGAAACAAGTGTCAGATCTGTTTTCTTTTGTTGTGCTGTTAGAGACTGAAATTTACTTACCCTCAGGGTGTTGTTGAAATAGGGGTGAAAAAACAACACACAGACCACAGGAAAGAAAAGAAAACGAGGGAAAGTGATTGAAATACACGTTAAGACTTCAGAGTGGCAGAAAGAAATCAGGATGATAGCATCTGTCACTGTCGCTTCGTCAGGGCTGACGAGTTTGTTTACCAACATGCATCTTCTTGTCTGGCAGGGGAAAAAAAATAAGCTCTTCAAGAAATTCTGTTGTGATTCTTTCATATTTCTCTTTGGCATCAGATAGTTTCATCCAGTAATCCTTGGATGATTTAAGAGTAAATGAAAAGCATATGGATTGAAGTCTCCTTGGAATGTTCTTTGATTTTAGACAAGAGGGCAAAAGTTCCTAGTGGAAGGCTCTGCCAAAAATGTGCTTGATTTGCGAAGATTAGNATAGTTTCATCCAGTAATCCTTGGATGATTTAAGAGTAAATGAAAAGCATATGGATTGAAGTCTCCTTGGAATGTTCTTTGATTTTAGACAAGAGGGCAAAAGTTCCTAGTGGAAGGCTCTGCCAAAAATGTGCTTGATTTGCGAAGATTAGACATCATCTGTGAATCTCTCTTACTGCAGTTCCACCTCCCTCATAATCCCATCACTCGCTCTGTCTTAACAATGTTTGGTAGTGATTACTTTGCCTACAGCACTGGCCTTTGTGCCACACTGAACCAAATGGACTTCCTATCCTTAGAATCTAGTATTTATTAAATATAATTAATAAGACTCAGTACTTTAAGCCTTTTGTAGGTGCCAATGTATTTAATGTTTACAATGACCTGATGAGAAAGTGCCATGATATTCCCATTTCCCCTCATGATATTCCCATTTCCCCTCATGATATTCCTATTTTGCAGATGAAGAAATTGAGGCAGAGAGGACTGGATTCAGCTTTAGAGAGCTGGCAAACATGTCAGTCTGGGACTTGAACCCTGGCAATCTGGCTCCAGCATTCTTCCATTTAACATCTCTGTTACACATCTCTGTTTACATATCTCTGTTTCTCTCCAGGACACTCCAGACCCTTACTCTCAGCCCAGAGCTAATACACTGCCTTGTATTTACACTGCCTTGCTGTATCCTCAAGGCTGCCCTGTAAGGATGTTCTTCCAGTAGTTTTATGGTGATACAGCTGGTCTCAGAGGCAGTTGGGAAAGCATGTATCACATTCACAGACCTTGTGAATGGCAGGACTCAGGATTTGAATTCAGATTTCATCTAACACCTGCCTCAGGCTATTCTGTGCAACGAGTGGACCCAGAATTAACCTCATCAGAACTGCCTGCAGTGGGGAGGTGGGGCTGTGTTGGTTAAAAAAAAAAAAGTCCAGATTTCAAATGGTCTTTGTAACTATTGAATGAGCATCTCTGAAGTAAGGCTTCTGGATCTTTATTTTTAAAAAGTGATCAGGTGATTTTTGACTCACAAACTTGAATGCCTCATGCAGCCACTAAAAGCCTCTTGTGACCAGTGTTATTGGGCAATTAAAAATAAATGAATGAATAAATAAAAGGAGACAGAAGATGAACATGTATTGAGTGTGAACTGACAGAGAAATGAAACAACTTCAAAAATACAAATTAGAAAATTAGGTTTTCAGTCCGTTAAACAGTCTGTTTCTAGATTCACTGCAGAGCTGTGGTTGGTTATTGATTCTGGAGGCTTCTAGAGGGTTGGGGGCATGGAAAGCAGGAAATAGGTCAGCGTGGTAGGAACACAGAACAAGACGCTGGGGTCAGTCCCTACCTATCACTCTTATTTGTCCTTGACTCTGGGTGGGTTATGTATTTTCTCTACATTTTAAGTGCTCTGTAAAATTTTGCCTCCTTGATTATCTTCTCTGAGAACTAAAGGAGCTACACATCTAAAGCAGCTGACATACAGTAGGTATTCAGTGGTCTCATTTATTTTCTGTCTTATGATACTTCAAAACCAGTCATATTTTTGAGATAGATTCAATTGTCATCTTTCTTTCTACCCACTCCTGCATTAAACTAGCCATAATGAATTTCCAGTTTGTCAATTACTTCCATTCCCCTAGACCATAAAACTGTCTCTTTAGGAAAGCATTGATCTGTTAATGTGAAGTTCATTGTAAATGGTAGTGCTGACTTACCAGCCACATGCACCTTCATTAGAGAAAGATGAAGGCATGCAGGATTATACCAAAGGAATGAATGTCTAATGAAAAAAAAATCTGAGACATTTGTAGTAGGAATATTTGGGGACAGAATTTCTTCAAGAATAGCATTTAAATTCTAAATTCTGTCGTGTGTGCTTAGTCACTTAGTTATGTCCAACTCTTTCTGACCCTTTGAATTATAGTCTGCCATGCTCCCCTGTCCACACGGTTTTCCAGGTAAGAATACTGGAGTGGGTTGCTATTTCCTTCTTCAGGGGATCTTCCCCACCCAGGGACTGAGCCTACATCTCCTGTGTCTCCTGCATTGCAGGCGGATTCTTTACCTGCTGAACCATTGGTTCAGTTCACTTCAGTCACTCAGTCGTGTCTGACTCTTTGTGACCCCGTGGACTGCAGCACACCAGGCTTCCCTGTCCAACACCAATTCCCAGAGTTTACTCAAACTCACATCCATCACATCAGTGATGCCATCCAACTATCTCATCCTCTGTCATCCCCTTCTCCTCCCACCTTCAGTCTTTCCCAGCATCAGAGTCTTTTCCAATGAGTTGGTTCTTTGCATCAGGTGGCCAAAGTATTGGAGTTTCAGCTTCAGCATCAGTCCTTCCAATGAACACCCAAAACTGATCTCCTTTAGGATGGACTGGTTTGATCTCCTTGCTGTCCAAGGGACTCTCAAGAGTCTTCTCAAATACCACAGTTAAAAAGCATCAATTCTCAGTGCTCAGCTTTCTTAACAGCCCAACTCTCACATCCATACCATCAGACACTACTATATTCTGTTACCTAGTCTATTTGAAATACCAGTTCATAAATCATATCTTCTTTTTTTTTTTTTTGTTGGAAACATAAAATTGTCAAGTTACAAATTTAGAGGTCATTTGGAACAACTCTTAGGCAGTGTTTCTCCTTGGAGGAAAGACAGTAACGTGTTCATGTTATGTAGTATACTACAGCGCTCATCTGTTACTCAATAAACCCAATGTGATAGAAAGCCAAACACCATTTTGCAGATGAGGAAAGTAAGGTTCAGAGAAACACTTGCCAAGGTTGTTCAAATCACCCAAGACAAGGACTTGAATCTAAATGCTAAACTCTTTCTCCTTTATTCCCCCCCCTAAGCTATGCTGCTGCTGCTGCTGCTGCTAAGTCGCTTCAGTCGTGTCCGACTCTGTGCGACCCCACAGATGGCAGTCCACTGGGCTCCGCCATCCCTGGGATTCTCCAGGCAAGAACACTGGAGTGGGTTGCCATTTCCTTCTCCAATGCATGAAAGGGAAAAGTGAAAGTGAAGTCGCTCAGTCGTGTCCGACTCAGCGACCCCATGGACTGCAGCCCCCCAGGCTCCTCCATCCATGGGATTTTCCAGGCAGAGTACTGGAGTGGGGTGCCATTGCCTTCTCCCCCCTAAGCTATAGTACTTCTCAATTGCAGACAGGCAAATTATTACGGATGAATTCCTTTCTCTATCTTTTTCAATCTCTCTTTTTAGAAACTTTTAATTAGTCCCCTACTCTCTGCCGTTATTAGTATTTGTTATTAAGTATTAAGAGCCATCCTTGTTCCCTTCTCCTCTCCTGTTCCCCTCCAGAAGCTTCCTACTCTGAGGCCTCTGGTTTTAATTGTTACATTTTTTCACCAGTGATCAGTGGAGCTTCCCTAATGATCTCAACTCATTTGGAGGGTTTATAGCTCCAGCACAGAACTCCAATGAAAGGAAAAGAGAAGCTTCACTGGAATCCCCCGAGGCTTTGCTTCTGCCAAGAACAAAATCCTTTGCTGCTAGCTACTCCTCCCCTACCCTAAGGCTTCACCCTGGGTGGCAGGACTTCCCTCTCCTACTTGGTGGAGCTATTCCTCTTTCCATACTCCCATCCATGATCCCACCTCCTCCTCACTTCCCCAAGGTATCAGTTTCAGATGTGTGCATAGTAGGCAGGCACCTGATTACTATTTGTTGAAAGATGCAATAAATAAAGGCATTAGTGAGGGAAGAAGGAAGGATGAAATTTTGATTTATGGGCCAAAAAACCTTGCCAGAAAATACACAAAGTTCTTAAATAACACTAGTGCTTACAACCATGTGGAAGTAGTTTTATGCTTAAGGAGACAGGCACAGAGTGCTGCTAAAATACTCTCTGTGGTCAGACACACAGTGGGACTCGTTCAGTCGTTCAGCTGTGTCCAACTTTTTGCAACCCCATGGACTGCAGCACACTAGGCTTCTCTGTCCTTCACTATCTCCCAGAGTTTTCTCGGATTCATGTATATTGAGTTGGTGACACCATCCAACCGTCTCATCCTCTCTTAACAACTGACATTACTGAACCTTTCAGCTCAGTTCAGTTCAGTTGCTCAGTCGTGTCTGACTCTTTGCGACCTCATGAATCACAGCACGCCAGGCCTCCCTGTCCATCACCAACTCCCGGAGTTCTCCCAAACTCATGTCCATCGAGTCGCTGATGCCATCCAGCCATCTCATCCTCTGTCATCCCCTTCTCCTCCTGCCCCAAATCCCTCCCAGCATCAGGGTCTTTTCCAATGAGTCAACTCTTCTTCTACCAAACATATAAATATATAAATAGAAATAGAAAAATAAATATATATATTGTTATAAATATCAACACAACCCTGTCATGCACTTGCTCTTATTATCCTCATTTTTCAGATGGGAACATAAGTGGGCAAGCCAGGATTCTAACCTAGGTGCTCCAGCTCCAGACTGTGGGTCCTTGATCTTCACATCATAGTACTGTGATATTAGGATATATCACCCAAGAACTAAGCTTGATTGTTAAGTGTTTAAACCCTCAAAGGTTTTGTCAACCTTTTATCTAATTTAATCTTTATAAAAAACAATCGATGATGCGGGAGAAAATAATACTCTTATTCATCTTTGATTTGGGGAAGAATTGAGGACAAGAGGGAATTATGGCCCTTCCTTCTAAATCCCTCCAAGGATAGATGCAGGGTCAAAACTCAAGCCCATTACGGTAAAGGTGATGCACCGAGTGACCGTAGAGTTTAGTCGCATCCTTCTATCCCAGGCAGTGCCACGTGCTAGTCATTTTACAAGGTTTACACTGCTTAGCATCTCTGAGCCCTGGTATTTATTATCTGCAAAACAAAGAGGAGAATACCTGTGCCACAGGATTTGGGTCTGAATATTATTAGATATTTTATTGCTAAAATATGGCAGACATATCATGCATTTGGCTTTCCCTCCCAGGCTCACCATAGATATTTTGTCTCAAGGTGAGCCCTTCCAACAACCTGGGCGTGGAGGTCCCCAGCTCATCTGCCTGAGACTGGCTCTTCCTATCTTACTGTTTCATGCTGCTCGTCCACCAAGGAGAGAGGTGAGAAAGCCGTCGTTCATGAACTACCTTCTCTTTGCTGACTCGTGGCTGTCCTGCCTCTCTCACTCCTGGATAAAAGCCAAACTGAGGCACATATCAGACAGCGACCCCAACCATTCAGACTCCTTAGAAGCTCAGAGTTGGGAAGAGCTAAGATGTAACCCCCTTGTCTTAAAGAGAAGGGAAAACAGATGCATGCAAGGGAGAAGAATCTCTCATGTTCACATTGTTTGAAATGGCAAAACTGGGACTAAAACTCAACTCTGAATGAAATCATATCTTTTTATCTTATGCTACTGCAAAGAGTCAGACACGACTGAGAGACTGAACTGAACTGAACTGCAGTGATTACTTGGAGAATGGATACTGGTTTCGAAGTCAGGGAGACCTAAACAAGGAACTTTGAAGGTATTGATATACCTCCCCAGTAAAATTGTTTACACCAGGAACAAAGGCTTCCAAAACTGTCCAGGGAGTCACACCAGCTGACAGTGATGGAGCCCATCAATGCCCTGTCTGATTAATGAAGAATATCTAATAAACACGAGGAGAAAGGCCAAGGATTCTAATGTTTAATTATCTGCCCAATGATTGAAAGTCTAATTTCATTTGCCTGTGCTTGTTTGTCAAGGTGCCTATATTTGCCAGCAAGGAAAGAGCTTCGGAGTGCAGGGACTTAATGCAGATGAATTCATTAAGGCACTTATTAATCTTCACATCTTAGTAGCTTAATATTTAATCAGTTATCAACTTCTTTCAATTCCGGACATGGAACCAGGAAACCAGGAGAACAGCATTATGCATTTGTCATTTCAGTCCAAATCTAACAATGTATTTATTGATCATCAATTATAATCCAAAGGATTCATTAATTTATTTTATTTTGTTTTATTTTGGAATTGGACACAGTTGTTTATAGTTTATATGGATGTGCAAAAGGCCAAAGGCATATATTTTTAGCAAAATGGCAGACTAGAGGGCAACAAAAGTCTCAGGACACAAAATTCAGTAAACTAAATTTAAATAAAAAAGCCAATATTAACACTTAATGTTATAAATGCCTTAAAAAATCAGAGAAAATAAATGAGATGAAAGACTATATGAAACTGTGAGCACGAATAGATAAACTAGAGCATCCCACGCAAGTTTCGGCTGCGAGCTCCTGCCAGTTGCTGTGGGGCCCCCCTCCAGAGCTGTAAGGGCACTTTTGAAGCAAAGGAAAGGAGAAAGTCTGGAGACTGGACTGCGAGGTCAGGCAGATCGTCTACATTAAGCCAAGACCCCAAATGGCAATGCTATCGCTGAATGAACTAGGAGGAAAATGCCCATAAGGGTGTTTGTGAGGTTCGAAGACATGAGACCTATATTGATGTCTAAATTCTGTTCATCGAAGCTTATAAATCAGAAGGGAGGTGACCACAGTTAAGTTTTATCAATGTGCTTCAGGGATTTATTTTTTATGGAGAGGTGAATAGGTTAATTCATTTTATATTAACTTAAATAGGCATATGTTACCGTTTCTCAGCTAATCATTAAAAGACCAGTAGAGTATACAGCTTTCAAATTAGTGAAGAAGAAATTACTAACTCATTCCAAAAGCAAGAAAAAGAAAAGAAATAAAAAACTGGAATAGAAAGGAAGCACACAGTAAAAAAGTTACAAACCCAACCCATATCAGTAATCATAATCAGTGCAAAGAGATTACTTTCTGCATTTAAAAGATTAAAGTGTATAAAAAAGTAAAGTCTACCCATAGACTATTTACCAGAGAAAACCTAAAACACAAATGTACAGCTTGAAAAAAAAAATAGAAAAATATAACAGGAAAATGCCAGTCTTTGAATTGGCATCTCTATTCAAATTTCAGATAATCTGAAGACTAACGTTAAAAAACTATCTTTAGAAGAGGTAAAGAGGGTTGTACTATAGAGAAAATAAATTCAACTTATTAAAAATATGTTAATATTTTAAACTTGTATTAACTTAATAATACAGTTTCTAACTATGTGAAATAAAAAAGTATGGATCAAGCAAAAAAATGACAAATCCACATCACAGTGAGAAATTGTAATATCTTTCTCAGTAATTAAGAGAGAACATAGTTGACTCAAATGATACAGGTAGCAAGATTGATTAGTGGAATACTGCCTCCAACAATATTTTGTGGACAATTTTAGTGGGTTGTAGATAACTTTCTTCATCAAAACATTTCTCAATAAGTTTCACAAAATTAACATATTACTAAATTTTCCAACCAAAATAAAATTGTTAGATGTCAATGTAAAACAGATAACAGAAGTAAATATCAGTTCAGTTCAGTCGCTCAGTCGTGTCCGACTCTTTGCGACCCCATGAATCACAGCACGCCAGGCCTCCCTGTTCATCACCATCTCTCGGAGTTCACCCAGACTCACATCCATCGAGTCAGTGATGCCATCCAGCCATCTCATCCTCGGTCGTCCCCTTCTCCTCCTGCCCCCAATCCCTCCCAGCATCAGAGTCTTTTCCAATGAGTCAACTCTTCGCATGAGGTGGCCAAAGTACTGGAGAAGTAAATATAATTAGGTGAATATATATGGATGCATACTCATACATACACATCAGAAAAAAATCACGCTTATACACATATTCAGAATTTTAAGATGACTCTCTAAGTTACTTATAGATCAAGTGAGAAATTATAATGGACATTAGGAAATATTTAGATCAATATTACTATGGGAATATCAAAGTTTGTGTTATAACTGAAATGATACCTCAAAGGAGTTTACAGATTCAAATTTTTAGATTCAAAAGCAAAAGAAGTAAAAGGTAATTAAAAATTTAGTAAAAGAACAGCAGGAAAATCTAAAGTGTTGAGGATTTAATAATAAAGACAAAGGTGAGTATGTGTGATGTGTGTCTGTGTGTGTGAGAGAGAGGGAATGAGAGAAAAAAGCATAGATCACAATGTTAAAAAAAGGAGACATAACTATGGTTTCAAAAATGATTAATAGAAATAATAGGCATAGTAACAAACATTCTAATAAATGGAGAATTATTTACATATACCAAACATTCAAAAATACAGTTTACTAAATCTTGCACAATAAAAGGTAGAAAACCCGAATGATCTTTCTAAACATGAATGATATTGAAGCAACCCTTTTATCTATGCCCATAAACAGAACAACTGGGTGAGCTGATTTTCAAGTAAATTGTATAAAGTGTCTAAGAAACCAATGATTCCAACCTATAAAATATCTTTCAGAGAATAAAATAAAGGGGGAGATTACTTACCAAATTTTTTTGTTTTTTGGAGGATCATACAACCTCATAACCAAAACCACACAAAGGGGTATATATAAGAACTCTTCTAAGAAAAGAATAAGTATATAATAGACCACTGCCATTCATGAGCATGTAAAAGTTCTAAATAAAATTTTAGCAAATAGCATTCAACAATGAATAAAAATAACAATGCATCATGGTTAATATGAGATTGTTCTAGGAATGACTAATGTTGGGAAATCTATATACATATTCAATTGTATTAATTGACCAAGTAAGAGATTTAAATTTGAATCATACAATAAAAACTTTTTCAATAAAACTTGGCAATAATTTATAATGAAAACTTGTACTGAACTATGATTAAGCAAGAACTTTCTTAACAGGATAAAGGAGAGCTTAAAGAAGTCTACCAGAGAAACAGAATAATGAGAAACCTACACATATAAGGAAATGCAGTATATTGGAAAAGGAAAAAGCAAAAAAGACTGGCAAAGAATATTAGCAGAAAAATTATAGTCTATTTAATAAGTTGTGCTGCTGTGTAAAGCAGTTCTCCCCATGGGAGAAAAAAAAGGGGGGGGGATTTCATCCTGCATCAAAAACAAACTAATTTCCAAGTAATTTAAAGACTTAAGTATGATAACTAGATCAATAAAAATTTCAAAAATAAGGATAATATTTTTATGTCTATAGATGTGGGAAAGGTTTCTAAAACAACCCACCAAAGAACAAAGCATAAATAAAATCAGCAATTTGACTTCTGTTCAATTCAGTTCACTTGTTCAGTTGTGTCTGACTCTTTGCAATCCCATAGACTGCAGAACACCAGGGTTCCCTGTCCACCACCAACTCCCAGAGCTTACTCAAACTAATGTCCATTGAGTTGGTGATGCCATCCAAACATCTCATCCTCTGTTGTCCCCTTCTCCTCCCGCCTTCAATTTTTCCCAGCATCAGGGTATTTTCAAATGAGTCAGTTCTTCCCATCAGGTGGCCAAAGTATTGGAGTTTCAGCTTCAGCATCAGTCCTTGCAATGAATATTCAGTGCTGTTTCCTTTAGGATGGCCTAGTTGGATCTCCTTGCCGTCCAAGGGACTCTCAAGAGTCTTCTCAAACACCACACTTCAAAAGCACCAGTTCTATGGGGCTCAGCTTTCTTTATAGTCCAACTCTCACATCTATACATGACTACTGGAAAAACCATAGCCTTGACTAGACGGACCTTTGTTTGCAAAGTAATGTCTCTACTTTAAATATGTGTCTAGGCTGGTCATAGCTCTTCTTCCAAGGAGAAAACGTTTTTTAATTTCATGGCTGCAGTCACCATCTGCAGTGATTTTGGAGCCCCCCAAAATAAAGTCTCTCACTGTTTCAACTGTTTCCCCATCTATTTGCCTTGAAGCGATGGAACCAGATGCCATGGTCTTAGTTTTAAGCCAACTTTTTCACTCTCCTCTTTCACTTTCATCAAGAAGCTCTTTAGTTCTTCTTCACTTTCTGCCATAAGGGTGGTGTCATCTGCATACCTGAGGTTATTGGTATTTCTCTTGGCAATCTTGATTCCATCTTGTGCTTCATCCAGTCCAGCATTTCTCGTGATGTACTTTGCATATAAGTTAATTAAACCGGGTGAAAATATGCAGCCTTGATATACTCATTTCCTGATTTGGAACCCATCTGTTGTTCCATGTCCAGTTCTAACTGTTGCTTCTTGACTTGCAAACAGGTTTCTCAGGAAGCAGGTCGGGTGGTCTGGTATTCCCGTCTCTTTAAGAATTTTCCACAGCTTCTTGTGATCCACACAGTCAAAGGCTTTGGCATAGTCAATAAAGTAGAAGTACATTTTTTTTCTGGAACTCTCTTCCTTTTTTGATGATCCAGCAGATGTTGGCAATTTGATCTTTGGTTCCTCTGCCTTTTCTAAATCCAACTTGAACATGTGAAATTTCATGGTTCATGTACTGTTGAAGCGTGGCTTGGAGAATTTTGAGCATTACTTCACTAGCGTGTGAGATGAGTGCAACTGTGTGGTAATTTCAACATTCTTTGGCATTGTATTTCTTTGAGATTGAAATGAAAACTGACCTTTTGCAGTCCTGTGGCCACTGCTGAGTTTTCCAAATTTACTGGCATATTGAGTGCAGTTCTTTCACAGAATCATCTTTTAGGATTTGAAATAGCTCAACTGGAATTCCTTCACCTCCACTAGCTTTGCTCATAGCAATGCTTCCTAAGGCCTACTCGTCTTTGCATTCCAGGATGTCTGGCTCTAGGTGAGTGATCACACCATCATGGTTATCTGGGTCATGAAGATCTTTTTTGTATAGTTCCTCAGTGTAGTCTTGCCACCTCTTCTTAATATCTTCTACTTCTGTTAGGCCCATACCATTTCTGTCCTTTATTGTGCGTGAAATGTTCCCTTGGCATCTCTAATTTTTGTGAAGAGATCTCTAGTCTTTCCCATTCTATTGTTTTCCTGTATTTCTTTGCCTTGATCACTCAGGAAGGCTTTCTTATCTCTCCTTGCTATGCTTTGGAACTCTGCATTCAAATGAGCCTATCTTTTCTTTTTTCCTTTGCCTTTCATGTCTTTTCTTTTCTCAGCTATTTGTAAGGCCTCCTCAGAAAACCATTTTGCCTTTTTGTATTTCTTTTTCTTGGGGATGGTCTTGATCACTGCCTCCTGTACAATGTCACGAACCTCCGTCCATATTGCTTCAGGCACTCTATCAGATCCAATCCCTTGAATCTATTCATTACTTCCACTGTATAATCATAAGGGATTTTATTTAGGTCATACCTTAATGGTCTAGTGGTTTTCCCTACTTTCTTCAATTTGAGTCTGAATTTGGCAGTAAGAAGTTCATCATCTGAGCTGCACGGTGCTGAAGCATTGGCTGCGTAGCACTGGAGTGACTTTGAGAAAATAAATCACTTCTGGTGGCAATGGAAAAACCCCAGTAAGATGGTAGGAGGGGCAAAATCACATTTACAGTCTAACCCCATACCCGCCAGAGATTCTCAGAAGGCTCAAACAAACCTTGTGCACACTACCACCCAGAGACCCCACATAGACTGAGATAAAACTGTGTTTGAGTGTCTTCTGTGGAGGTACAGGTCAGCAGTGGACTGCTGCAGGGTAGGCGTGCAGTAGACCTGGGTATGGCATAAGCCCTCTTGGAGGAGGTCGCCATTAACCACACAATAGAGCCATCAGAACTTACACAGGACTGGGGAAACAGACTCTAGTAGGGCAAAAAAAAAAAAACCTTGTGAGCACCAGGACCCAGGAGAAAGGAGCAATGACCCCACAAGGTACTGACCCAGACTTGCCTAAGAGTGTCCAGGAGTCGGTGGCAGAGCTGTGGGTCAGTGATCACCTGCTGCAAGGTCGGGGGCACTGAGTGCAGCAGTGTATGCATAGGACCTTTTGATGGAGGTGGCCATTATCTTCATTATCTCCACCATAGTTTGGCCTCAAGTCAAATAACAGGGAGGGAAAACAGCTCCACCAATCAACAGAAAATTGGAATAAAGATTTACTGAGCATAGCTCTGACCCTCAGAACAAGACCCACTTTCCCCCTCAGTTGGTCTCTCCCATCAAGAAGCTTCCATAAGCCTTTTATCCTTCTCCATCAGAGGGCAGACAGACTGAAAACAACAATCACAGAAAACTAACCAATGATCATATGGATGACAGCCGTGTCTAACTCAATGAAACTGTGAGCCATGCCATGTAAGGCCACCCAAGATGGACATGTCATGGTGGAGAGTTCTAACAAAATGATGTCCATTGGAGAAGGGAATGGCAAACCACTTCAGTATTCTTGCCTTGAGAGCCCTATGAACAGTATGAAAAGGCAAAATGATAGGACACTGAAAGATGAACTCTCCAGGTCAGTAGGTATCCAATAATGCTACTGGAGATCAGTGGAGAAATAACTCCAGAAAGAATGAAGAGATGGAGCCAAAGCAAAAACAGCACACAGAAGTGGATGTGACTGGTGGTGGAGGCAAAGTCTGATGCTGTAAAGAGCAATATTGCATAAGAACCTGAAATGTTAGGTCTATCATTTCAGTTCAGTCACTCAGTAGTGTCCGACTCTTTGCGACACCATGAATCACAGTACACCAGGCCCTTCTGTCCATCACCAACTCCCGGAGTTCATTCAAAGTCATGTCCATCGAGTCGGTGATGCCATCAGCCATCTCATCCTCGGTCGTCCCCTTCTCCTCCTGCCCCCAATCCCTCCCAGCTTCAGTGTCTTTTCCAATGAGTCAACTCTTCGCATGAGGTGGCCAAAGTACTGGAGTTTCAGCTTTAGCATCAGTCCTTCCAAAGAACAGCCAGGACTGATCTCCTTCAGAATGGACTGGTTGGATCTCCTTGCAGTCCAAGGGACTCTCAAGACTCTTCTCCAACACCACAGTTTAAAAGCATCAAATCTTTGGTGCTCAGCTTTCTTCACAGTCCAACTCTCACATCCATACATGACCACAGGAAAAACCATAGCCTTGACTAGACAGACCTTTGTTGGCAAAGTAATGTCTCTGCTTTTCAATATGCTATCTAGGTTGGTCATAACTTAACTTCCAAGGAGTAAGCATTTTTAAATTTCATGGCTGCAATCACCATCTGCAGTGATTTTGGAGCCCCAAAAAATAAAGTCTGACACTGTTTCCCCCTCTATTTCCCATGAAGTGATGGGACCAGATGCCATGATCTTCGTTTTCTGTATTTTGAGCCTTAAGCCANGAAGAATTGATGCTTTTGAACTGTGGTGTTGGAGAAGACTCTTGAGAGTCTCTTGGACTGCAAGGAGATCCAACCAGTCCATTCTGAAGGAGATCAGCCCTGGGATTTCTTTGGAAGGAATGATGCTAAAGCTGAAACTCCAGTACTTTGGCCACCTCATGCGAAGAGATGACTGATTGGAAAAGACTCTGATGCTGGGGGGGATTGGGGGCAGGAGGAGAAGGGGATGACCGAGGATGAGATGGCTGGATGGCATCACTGACTCGATGGACGTGAGTCTGAGTGAACTCCGGGAGATGGTGATGAACAGGGAGGCCTGGCGTGCTGCGATTCATGGGGTCGCAAAGAGTCAGACACGACTGAGCGACTGAACTGAACTGAACTGAACTGACCATTATATCTACTACTGTGGGCAAGAATCCCTTAGAAGAAATGGAGTAGCCATCATAGGCAACAAAAGAGTCTGAAATGCAGTACTTGGATGCAATCTCAAAAACAGCAGAATGATCTCTGTTCATCTTCAAGGCAAACCATTCAATATCACAGTAATCCAAGTCTATGCTCTGACCAGTAATGCTGAAGAAGCTGAAGTTGAACATTTCTATGAATCCTACAAGACCTTCTAGAACTAACACCCAAAAAAGATGTCTTTTTCATTATAGGGGACTGGAATGCAAAAGTAGGAAGTCAAGAAACACCTGGAGTAACAGGCAAATTTGGCCTTGGAGTACAGAATGAAGTAGGGCAAAGGCTAATAGAGTTTTTCCAAGAGAATGCACTGGTCATAGCAAATACCCTCTTCCAATAGCACAAGAGAAAACTCTACACATGGACATCACCAGATGGTCAATACCAAAATTATATTGATTGTATTCTTTGCAGCCAATGATTGAGAAGCTCTCTACAGTCAGCAAAAACAAGACTGGGACCTGACTCTAGCTCAGATAGTGACTTTTGTTACATTACATCTATTCATTGTTAGACCCCATAAAGAGATGAAAAGACAAGCCACAAACTGAGAGAAAACATTTGTAACCATGTAAGTAACAGAAATTTAACTTGCAAAATGGATAAATATTTTTAATAAAACAATAACAAGTCCCAGCACAATTGAAAAAGGGGAAAATATAGAAAGACATGATCTTGCTTTTCAGTACAAAGGAAAACGTCACTGCTCCTTGACATTTGAAAAGATATTGACCATATAAGGAATAAAATGCAGATACAATGAGCTATTTTTTCATAGCTACAAGTTTAACAAAGTCTAAGTTTATCAGGAGACCTGGGTTTGATCCCTGGGTTTGGAAGATCCCCTGAGGAGGGAATGGCAGCCCTCTCCAGTATTCTTTCATGGAGAATCCCCATGGACAGAGGACCCTGGTGGTCAACAGTCCTTGGAGTCACAAAGAGTTGGACATGACAGAGTGACTAAGGACAGCACATAGCTCATGAAATTTCTCAAAACCAAAAGTTAGCAAGGATGCAAAACAGAAGTAGTTCTCAGGCTCACTAGATGCCTATATCTATGCCATTTTATGAAAGCAACACAGAAACAGTATTAAAAATATACTTAACTTTTCACCCAAAATTTCTTGCATGGGGTCTTTCCCACAGAAATAAAGACTTAGGATCAAGATATCGATGGAAACAGATGTTTCCTGGAGCATTATTCATAAAGGCAGAAAGGAGTAACAAAGTGACAAATAAGAGAAATGATGAAATAAATTATAGTACATTTATACCAAGGGACTCTTTTACAGCTATTAAAAATAATGGATTAGAACTATGCTACCTGATAAAAGAGAATTATATAAGGTATAACTGATTAGAAAACTTGACGTAGGAAATATGTATAATAAGAAAAATAATCTGTAAGATAAGTTCCTATTTTGGAAGGTAAAATTGGCAAAAATCCCCATGTGTTCTTGCATACACACAGACACACAGATGTATATTAGTATGTGTATATTGTGCCCTGTGTGTAAGCATGAGCAAACATGAAGCATATCGCACATGTTGTTATGTATGCTGCCTTGTCAGAGGCAATGAGGTGGTGGTGAGGGGGGAACAAGGCTAGACCAATGAAGAAAGACTGCAGAAAAATGATGTAATTGATTTATGCAAAATAATACCTGCTTGTATATACAGGTAAAGTAATTTTAAAAGCCCCACAAGGAGTATAAATTCGTATTGAGTAACTTGTACCATTTTGTGATGGATTCCAAAGTTGAGGAGGGTGGAATCAAGTTGCAGACTAACATACAGTAGCATTCTGTGTGTGTGAAGGAAATTTCCATATATATATATATATAATACATGTATTTCAAGGAGAAAGGTATATAAGAATATGTCAGTTCAGTTTAGTCACTCAGTCATGTCTGACTCTTTGTGACCCCATGGACTGCAGCATGCCAGGCCTCCCTGTCCATCACCAACTCCCAGAGCTTGCTCAAACTCATGTCCACCGGGTCGGTGATGCCATCTAACCAACTGTAAATGTTGATCACCTAGCATGGCAGAGGTGAGGATGGTGGTGAAGAGCAGAGATGAGTTGAAGGGCGATGATTCCGTCTGTCTTTATCCATCTATGCTCTGTATTGCGTCACTCCTCACAATAAGGATTTATGCATCCATTACCTACTGCTGTGCAACAAACCACCCCAAACAAAGTGGTTTAAAAGGAAAGAACACTTATTCTTTTTATGATTCTGTGGGTTTGCTGGTGAGTCTTCTGCTCTGGACTGGTTTATGTGGCTCAACTAGACAATCTCATGTGTCTGAAGAGTTGCTTTGGTATCACTGATGTGATGGAGATCAATTGACCACGTGTGGATCACCACTTAGTAAGCTAGCTTAGATCAACATCATCATAGTCATGGGGCTCCCAAGAGCAACCACAAAGCCAGCTCCAGTAAGGAAGTGCTGCATAAGCCTCTGCTCTTGACATATATTAATGTTGCCAAAGCAAGTCACAGAGTCCAAGAAGGAGTCCTAACAAGGGCACAGATAGAAAAATAATAATTTGTAGGCACTTTTACAACCTATCACAATGAATTTGCAAACTTATTTTCATTATCATTTTATTCATTTCAGTTCTTTCCCATTGAAAGCACACTGATTAAGGCACTCGTTATCTTTTCTTTCTTCCTGCATCATATTTCTTGTCTGATCTCAGTTACTTACACCTTGCCAGTGAAAGTGCTGGAGTCCTAACAACTGGACCACAAAAGAATTCCCAAGGAACTTATTATCTTTTAAGCAAGCATAGACTTTCTTACAAGGCTCCTTCATGAATTATTTCTTATTCTCTTCTGTGCCATACTACACTGCTCATTTTCTATATTCCCTATTCACCATTCTTTGGAAGGAATGATGCTATAGCTGAAACTCCAGTACTTTGGCCACCTCATGTGAAGAGTTGACTCATTGGAAAAGACTCTGATGCTGGGAGGGATTGGGGGCAGGAGAAGAAGGGGACAACAGAGGATGAGATGGCTGAATGGCATCACCAACTCAATGGACATGAGTTTGGGTGAACTCTGGGAGTTGGCGATGGACAGGGAGGCCTGGTGTGCTGCGATTCATGGGGTTGCAAAGAGTCGGACATGACTGAGCCACTGAACTGAACTGATTCACCATTGGAGTGTGGTCAAGGAATCTATAATTCCTAGTTTCCATAGATAATCCTGGTTTATGCTTGTTTCCTTATCAGGTTTAGAATTTGTTTTGGATCTTTAAGAATTTTCTAACAAAATAATATTACTTATTGTTTCATTTAAACAAGCCAGAATAGGTTTGGGAGACATCTAGTACTTTGCACTTATTGTTTCTGTTAGGGTCTTATTTAAAAACCTGTGAGATGCTTGTATAGAGAACCAGATATTCACCTTGGGTGTGTGTGTGCTCGGTGGCTCAGTCACATCTGACAATTTGTGATTCCTTGGCTGCAGCTTGCCAAGATCCTCTGTTCATGGGATTTTCCAGGCGAGAATACTGGAGTGGCGTTGCCATTCCCTTCTCTGGGGATCTTGCTGGCTCAGGGATCGAACCCGGGTCTTTTCCATCTCCTGCATTGACAGAGAGATTCTTTACCACTTGAGTCACCTTAACAACTGCCTATACATGGAAAATGACCAGAAATAACCAGTCCTTCTATTTCAGATGATTTCTAGGTGTTATATGTGGCTCAGCTGGTAAGGAAACCGCCTGCAATGTTGGAGACCTAGTTTCGATCCCTGGGTTGGGAAGCTCCCCTGGAGAAGGGAAAGGTTACTCGCTCCAGTATTCTGGCCTAGAGAATTATGGACAGTATAGTCTATGGGGTCGCAAAGAGTCAGGCGCGACCGAGCGACTTTTTCACTTTCAGAGACTTGACGCACTTGGATTTCCTGTTAGTGTTAGTGTGCTGGAGGAGGGACGCGTGCTGCCCCTGCTGGCCATTTGGTGTAATAGCCACTGGTGCCGTAGCCTCCCCCATGGCGCCCAAGGGAAGGTGAAATGCCCAGGGCAGTGGACAGTCTGGGAAACTGCAGGTTACCATATGCAGGGAAATACATCAGGAAACAGGGACTAACCATCTCTTTGACCACAATCACAACAGCAGTTCTTTCCCAATATTTATTGATTTTAATGTCTGGTAATCTTGTTTCTTTTTGTTAAATCTTGTTGAACACAAAGAGCTTTAAAAAGTGAATGCTTAATTAAAAATTAATACTGAATTCCAGTTACTAAAGAAGGTTGATGATGAATGCTGTCTTCAAAAAATATTTTTCAACCTTTACCGTATCTGCTATGAAAAGCATAGCAAATCACTAGCTGTGGAAACACAGAATCACAAATATGATGAAGAAAAGTCAGATTTGCTTCAAGTTAGGAGCTGATTTATGAAGAATGTTTCCCCAAACAACTAGTTAACTCAGGAGACTATAGAAACTAATTTACATATCTATCTTAAAACATGACTTTCTTTTGAGACTGCATGCTGATTTTACTTTCTTTCATTTTTATTTGGAGTTTTCTCCTACAAGTAACAAAAAGTGAAGTGATCGTCTTTCCATTAATATAAGAAAACTTCATGCACATATACATTAAGTTAGTTTTATTTTGGAATCAATGGATGCTATCAATAGAAAACTAGTTAATTTTAATAATGATTTGACTTTTAAAAAATTCTTCTTAAAATCAAAAAGAAGATTTTGGAAGTCATTAGTCGAATGTTACAGAGAAGGCAATGGCACCCCACTCCAGTACCCTTGCCTGGAAAATCCCATGATGGAAGAGCCTGGTGGGTTTGAAATAGTTGTTTCCATTGTGATAATATGAATACAAACTTTGATGGAGCAGATGATGATAAAAACTTATGGTTTAACTAATTTTATGGAGGAGAAATGTGCAAGGAATTGTTACTGATGCCCTTTATAATCCATAATCATGTCCATTCAAGCAGTTTAAAAAATTCATTAGACTAGCAATGCCTACTTTCTTCTTGCTGCTCGTGATAAATCAGATTTTAGAAATATTTCAGCTTTGAAAGAACTATTTTAGAAATCAATCTGAATGTTTTAAAATGGTAGTAAACTATTTTATTTTTCAGATGTATCCTCTAAATTTTGGATGTATGGTGTTAAAAATTGTTAACAATATATTCAATGTTATGAGTGTGAAAAAGTCTTCAAATTTTTAACTTTCAGAAATTTTAATATATATTCTGTATTGAAAATATTGAAGTTTCAATTTCAAAAAATTGATAAATGTATTCTGTCCTGGAATGCAGTGATATTGAGAAAGTCCTCTAGTTTGCAGCAATTTGATTTAGGAAAATGTTAAAAAGAATCATATATAGAGCAATATCTTTGACAAATTTTTGTCTTGTAGAAGTGTTTACCATAGTAAGATTCTCTAAATGGAGGGGGAAAGAAAATAACTGTGAAAATATCTAGTTGAGATATTTATTCATCTTACTACACAACATATAAGAGTATACTCCGTTAACAGAATTTGCTGTTGGTTTAGAGTTATCTCATATCCACAGAGAGAATATTTCCTCAACTAAAGTGATCACGTATAGAGATAAGAGTCCGTAGATGATAGCAACAGCTTTAAATGTGTTAGCCGTGGCGTGAAACTTTGAAAAAGATTACAAATAATTTTATGAATAAATTAGTAAGATCACAATAAAAAGAGAGCATTCTCCAGGGAGGAAAAAAGAAACAAACAATAGCAACTCAGTATCAGAAAGAGATATTGCTAAGAAACTGATTAGAGTATATGAACATGTGCTGAAAACCAATATTCTACTTATTAAATTTTAACATTCAGATAATTAAATATAGCATGATTTTATAATATTTAAAGATTATTTTATGTCTTTGAAATTAGTTTTAAATAATATCTAGTTATATGCACACTGATAGAGTAAAATTGGCCAGTCAATAAACATAGACATTACTAAGCTTCATATGAAATTTTATGTTAATAAGCTTTATTTGTTAGAGTAATTTTAACTTCACAGCAAAAGAACAGGGTTCTCACATGGCCATCATATTTCCACATATGCACAACTTCCCTATTATCAACATCCCCCACCAGAGTGGTAAATTTGCTATAATCAGTAAACCTACATAGACATTCACTATCACCCAAGGTCCATAGTAGTTTACGATAGAGTTCACTGTTGATGTTGCACATTCTGTGAGTTTGGAAAAAAGCATCACCATGTGTATGCATCATCATAGCATCATGCAGAATTTTCTCACTTTCCTAAAAGCCTCTGTGTTTGGCTAGTCTTCATTGGCCCTCTCCAACCCTGGCAACTATTGACCTTTTTACTGTCTTCGTAGGTTTTGCCTTTTCCTGGATGTCGTATGTGCTGTGCCTAGTCGCTCATTTGTGTCCGACTCTTTGTGACCCCTGGTCTGTTCATGGGAATTCTCCAGGCAAGAATACTGGAGTGGGTTGCCATGCCCTCCTCCAGGGGCTCTTTCTAACACAGGGATCAAACCCAGGTCTCCTGCACTGCAGGAAGATTCTTTACTGTCTGAGCTACCAGAGAAGCCCTTAGTTATATGTATTTAAGGTTTCTTCCTCATTTGATGACTTGTGAGTTCATTTCTTTTTAACACTGAGTAATATTCCACTGTCTGGATGGATATACCATGGTTTATGTATCCAGTCACCTACTAGAGAACATCACGGTTGCTCTAATTCTTGACAATTATGAGGAAAGCTGCTTTAAATTACCTGTGTGCAGATTTTTGTGTGATGGTTTCAACTCATGCAGATAAACAATGAAAAACAAGATTTATGGATTGTATGGTTAGAGTATATTTAGTTTTATAAGGAAGTGTTTTCCAAAGTTGCAATCATACCAGCAACGATTGAGAGAAAAGTTCTTGTTTCTCAACATCCTTGTCAGCATTTGGTATTGTCAACATTTTAGATTTGGGTCATTTTAGTAGTGGTATCTCATTGTTTTATTTTGCATTTCCCTGGTGACTTATGATGTGGGATATCTCTCATTTGCCATCTGTGTACCTTTTTTGATAAGGTGTTTGCTTAGGGCTTCTGTCCATTTTTAAATTGAGTTTTTATTGTTGAGTTTTAAAGTTCATTGTATATATTTAATAAGAGTCCTTTATTTTCTCCCAGTCTGTGATTTTTCTTCTCAGCATTTCTGCATTGTCTTTTGCAGAGCAGACATTTATAGTTTTGATGATGTCCAACTCATCAATGCTTTCTCTCACTAATGATGCCTCTGGTGTTGTACCCAAGGAGTCCTCGCCATGCACAGGTCATCTCGGTTTCTCTTACGCTATTTTCAGGGAGAATTTACAGTTTTGCTCTTCAGAGCTACGATGAGTTGGGTGTTGATTTTGTCTATTGGTCAAGTCTGTTTCTAGATCCATTTCTTTGCATGTGACTGTCAGTTCCAGCCCCATTTGTAGAAAAGACTCTGCTCGATTGTATAGTTTTGCTTCTTTGCCCAAGATCACTTGACTATATTTACACCGGTCTGTTTCTAGGCCTTCTCTTACGTTCCACTGATCTGTCTATTCTTTTCAATAAAGCAATATCTTGATTACTTTAGCTTATAGTAAGACAAGTCACTTTATCAGGCCTCTGACTGTTCTTCTACAATACTGAATTGGCTTTTGCTGTTCCTGAGTGGTGCAGTGGTAAAGAATATGCCTACCAAAACAGGAGATGTAAAAGATGTGGGTTCAATCCCTGGGTCAGGAAGACCCCCTGGAGTAGGAAAAGGCAACCCAATCCAGTGTTCTTGCCTGAAAAATTCCATGGACAGAGGAGCCTGGCTGTCTACAGTCCATAGGATTGCAAAAAGTCAAACACGGCTGACCACACATGCTCCTCCTCCATTCCACATAAGCTAGAATCTTTTTATCCATATCCATAAAATAACTTGCTGGGATTTTGATTAGCATTGTGTTGAATCACTGCATCAATTTTGGGAAGATATCTTGAAAACATTGAGACTTCCTACTCATAAAATATCTCTCCACTTATTTAGTTATTAGTTTATATCTTTCATCAGAGTTTTGTAGCTTTTCTCATGTAGATCTTGAATACATTTTGTTAGATATATACCTAAATATTTCATTTTGGAAAATTCTAATGTAAATGGTTTTTAATTTTAAATCCCAGTTGTTTATTGCAGGTATTTAGGAAAATAATTAACTTTTGTTTGTTACCCTTATATTCTATAACTTTGGTATCAATTNTGGCCAAAGTACTGGAGTTTCAGCTTTAGCATCATTCCTTCCAAAGAAATCCCAGGGCTGATCTCCTTTAGAAAGGACTGGTTGGATCTCCTTGCAGTCCAAGGGATTCTCAAGACTCTTCTCCAACACCACAGTTCAAAAACATCAATTCTTCAGCACTCAGCTTTCTTCACAGTCCAACTCTCTCAACCATACATGACCACAGGAAAAACCATAGCCTTGACTAGATGGGACCTTTGTTGGCAAAGTAATGTCTCTGCTTTTGAATATGCTATCTAGGTTGGTCATAACTTTTCTTCCAAGGAGTAAGCGTCTTTTAATTTCATGGCTGCAGTCACCATCTGAAGTGATTTTGGAGCCCAAAATAATAAAGTCTGACACTGTTTCCTAATCTATTTCCCATGAAGTGATGGGACCAGATGCCATGATCTTTGTTTTCTGAATGTTGAGCTTTAAGCCAACCTTTTCACTCTTTCTCTTTCACTTTTATCAAGAGCCTTTTAGTTCCTCTTCACTTTCTGTCATAAGGGTGGTGTCATCTGCGTATCTGAGGTTATCGATATTTCTCCCGGCAATCTTGATTCCAACTTGTGCTTCTTCCAGCCCAGCATTTCTCATGATGTACTCTGCATATAAGTTAAATAAGCATGGTGACAATATACAGCCTTGACGCACTCCTTTTCCTAGTTGGAACCAGTCTTTTGTTCCATGTCCAGTCCTAACTGTTGCTTCCTGACCTGCATATATTTAGTTTCTCAAGAAGCAGGTCAGGTGGTCTGGTATTCCCATCTCTTTCAGAATTTTCCACAATTTATTGTGATCCACACAGTCAAAGGCTTTGGCATAGTCAATAAAGCAGAAATAAATGTTTTTTCTAGAACTCTCTTGCTTTTTTGACGATTCAGTGGATGTTGGCAATTTGATCTCTGGTCACTTATTAATTCCAAAATGTATTTTTCTGTTTGTTTTATAGTTCTTTTGAATCCTCTCCTTAGATGAGTGTGTTCCCTGTGGATGAGGACAATTGTATTTCTCGTTCCCCACCTGTATAGTTTTATTTCCTTTTCTTATTGCATTATCTAGGTTTTACAGTACAGTGATGAAAAGTAGCAGTGGGAGGGGATATCTGCCTTGCTCCTATCTTTGTAGAAAAGCTTCATGTTTATCACCATGAAGTATGATGTCGGCTATAGGTTTCTTATAGGCATTGTGTATTTAATTGAGAAAGTACCTTTCTATTCCTCGTTTGCTGAGATTTTTTTTTATCATGAATGTTAGATTCGTGATAAAAATGTTATCATGTTAGATATAATCTAAGGTGTTAGATTTTGTAAGAATGCATTTCTGCACCAGTTGATATGAATAGTGGCTTCTGAATGTTGAAGTAGCCTTGAATACCTGGGATAAGTCAATCTGCTCAAGATGCATAATTCTTTTCATATGCTGTTGTATTCAGTTTGTCTGTTTTCTGTTGAAGACTTTATATGACTTTAATTATTTTAGCTTCTCTTTATTACTCAAAAGTTTTAAGTTTGAATATTAAATTTAAAACGTGTCACCCTAAGCATGGTAGAAAAGAGTAAGCTTTAGAAATAGCAAACTTGCATTCTTATTCCAGTTCTGACACTTGCATTATAAAATCAAGAAATTATTCTTTTGCTCTTGAAGGCTCATTATTTTCATTGGCAAAATTCAGTCACTTAATAGTCAACCACTTACTGCCTATTACATGACAGATGATGTTCTAGGTGGTGAAGATAAACAATAGTTAAGACAGACAAAAATCCCTGTTCTCATGAAACTAAAATATTGCATTATAAAATCAAGAAATTATTCTTTTGCTCTTGAAGGCTCATTATTTTCATTGGCAAAATTCAGTCACTTAATAGTCAACCACTTACTGCCTATTACATGACAGATGATGTTCTAGGTGGTGAAGATAAACAATAGTTAAGACAGACAAAAATCCCTGTTCTCATGAAACTAAAATACTACTGCTGCTGCTGCTGCTGCTAAGTCACTTCAGTCGTGTCCAACTCTGTGCGACCCCATAGACGGCAGCCCACCAGGCTCCCCCGTCCCTTGGATTCTCCAGGCAAGAACACTGGAGTGGGTTGCCATTTCCTTCTCCAATGCATGAAAGTGAAAAGTGAAAGTGAAGTCGCTCAGTTGTGTCCGACTCTTAGCGACCCCATGGACTGCAGCCCACCAGGCTCCTCCATCCACTACAGACTGAAAATAAGCAATAAACATGCTAATAAAATATGTATCTTAGAGCAGAAAATAGCAAAGACAAAATAGCAAAAGTCAGTGAGAAAGCATAGGAAATTTGAGGGTAAAGAAGATTGCAATTGTAAGAAGGGTGACTGGGGACAGACTTATTTTTTCACATTATAATTTGAGTCTAAAAACAAGGATGTGAAGGAGCAACACATGTGGGTGTCCGGGAAGTCAACGATTCCCAGTACAGGACAGACCAGGCAAGCGCTTGAGGCAGGACCTTACCCAGTCTCCTTGAGGGAGAACAAGAGAGCCAGCATGACTGGAGCTGAATGAACGGAAAGACGGTAGGAGATGAGATAGGACAGGAAGAGAGGAGGCTGTGATCTTGTGGCCTCTTGGAGGTTATGGTAAATGGTTTGATTTTTACTTTGTAAAGCGAATGCAGAAGTGACATGGGTGTGACTCGCACTTCCGCAGGATCACTCCAGTCTGTTTCATAAAACAGACTAAAGACAGCAAGAACAAAACAGAAGGAGCATGTATTATCTTAGAGACCATGGGAGCTTGGGACATGTTGGCGAGAGTACTGGTGGTGAGGAAGAGATGGGTTCCGAGTAATTCTGGTGCAGCACAAAAAGATTAGCTGCTTGATCAGATGTGAGCTTGAGAGAAAGAGAAGACTCAAGGGTAACTCCAAGTTTTTGATCTGAACAAATCAAGGACAAAATGAGTAACACTTATTGCACAGGGTTATGGAGATTCAGTGAGAAGATATAGATATAAGGCTTGATTTACCCTTCTGCCTTTATTTCAGAACCTTATTTCCTTAAGATGTGTGTATTATTTGCACTAGCTTTTCACTATATTGGGAAATTTAAAAGATGACACCACTAGTCTTGAGTTGTTTTTAAGCCTTGGGAGAGGGCGGGATGATTTGGGAGAATGGCATTGAAACATGTATAATATCATATAAGAAACGAATCGCCAGTCTAGGTTCAATGCATGATACAGGATGCTTGGGGTTGGTGCTCCGGGATAACCCAGAGGGATGGTATGGGGAGGGAGGTGGGAGGGGGGTTCAGGAGTGGGAACTTATGTACACCCGTGGCGGATTCATGTTGATGTATGGCAAAACCAATACAGTATTGTAAAGTAAAAAAATAAAAATAAAAAAAAAGAAATGGAACCCAGGCAGGTGGAGTTGATGAGGGCTGAGGTTGAGGAAAGAGCTTGAGTTCATGATTCAGATTCAGCAGATGTATGCAAAGTGTCTACTTGGGTCTAAAATGGTACTATACATGTAGATGTGCTATCTCATTTGATCCTCACAAAAACCCCATAAAAGACAAACAAACAAAAACCCTTGGAATGTTCATAGCAAAACCCTTTGAGGGTCATATAACCCCCACCTCACTGAGACTTAAGGAAGGTTGCGTGGCTTATCCAGTGTCTCGGGAAAACAGACTATGATTTAAAGAAAGTCATGCCTTATTCTACCACCTGTCTTTGTGAAAACTAAATCTCCATCTGAATCTGTTCATCTCTCAACTCATTTTAAGAAACGCAGATTGATTGGTGTGCAGAAGCACTTTTGTTCTACATTTTCCATCTGGGCGACTTCTTTCCCATTTTTATATCCTAACAATGCTGTACCAGTTACGTATTTTTTAAAATTTAATACCACCCCCTGATTTTTTGTGTATCTTTTTTCTCTCTATGGAATGTCCTCTGTTTACACATCAGGAAAACTTCTGCTTGACAGAAGCTTAAAGAATGTATTTTTCTATAAATTTTCTGATTTCCCCAAGTGGAATTACAAGTGTATACCTAGTTCCCTGCTTCACACCACAGAGGAGCAATTGCCATATTGTACAGTGAAGGAGTACACTTGTCTCTGTGGCAAGGATATAAGCTTGCTAGGGACGAGAATTCTGTTTTCTTTGTCTCTGAATTTCCATGCCTGAGTCGCTTCCAAGAACACAGACTCACAGCGAGGGCATGTTGATGTATAAATGGATGAACTGCTCAAAATTCATACAGTGAGCATGAAATGACATCACAGAAGCTTTCCTTGAAGCTTAAAGCTAGACAGTGGGGAGAAAAAAAATTCTTGGGGCCTGATGTTGCCCGTCTCTGCCAAGTAGAGTCATTCTGGAACAGTTGAGTCTAGACTTCAAGGTCATCTTTGAAGGGGTCATTGCTTTCTCCCAGGGGTGAGGAAAGCTTAGAACACGTTAAGGGAAATGACAGTGACCCCGCACCCTCACCTACACTCAGTCCCTGTGCAGAATTTCCCTCTGCACCGTGGGCTGGCATCCCGAGAGGCCTGGTGCTCCCTGCTCTGCAAGCTCACTCTGTGCTGAGGCAGTCCTCCAGCGAGCACTGCCCTTGGCTATTCTATCCCAGAGCTGCATCTGACAGTAAATACTTCTGATATTTCAAAACCCACTCACTGAGATGGCAGATTTGCTACAGGGAACTTCACTGTAAAGAGTTGCTACTCTTTTTTTTTTTTGACAAATGTATAGAGTATATTAGCTTTTCCTGCTCAAATTTATGGTGTAATAAAGCGTACTGTGCCCCAGCCCTGTTAGGAGAGCAGAAGTAAAGGGCTCCTCTTGCTGGCTACTGATAAATCCGACCAGACTCTCACTATAAGCAGAAGGGTGATTGGCATTTAAAAGAGCAGCGTGGTGGAAAGAACACCCAGTCCAGGCTGGTGAGAGATGAGAGAAACGACTCCTGAGAGGTGTGACACAAGGACCTGGCAGGCCCCATATTTCTCCAGTTACAATTTACGCCTTCAGGTTGTCACTCCACCATGGCTCATGTCACGCACGCGTGCAAGCCTGCAGGTCACGGAGGCTCCAGTCTGAGGCCTGAAGGAAATCCAAGGGGCACAATTTTGCCCCTGACTTGCCTCTGTATCCCCAGTGAAAATTTACCTGTAGGAATTGAAGAAAGGGATATGTATAGCTTGGAGCTTTGAGGAAAGAAAATCAATATTGGGCAAACTTTTCCGTGGGCTGAGAAACCTAGGACTTTTAGCAAGGATATATTAAAGGAAGGTTCCTTGTGCCTGAAAAAAAAAAAAAAAATCTCTCTTAGAATCAAGTCAATTTTTTCCTCATGGTAAACATCAAACCCACTTAGTTATTTAATAAATAGTTTTGAATGAATCAAAAAAGCATATCATTTGTGTTAACAACAAAAATAACAGCTAATATTTATGAAACTATGAAGTACTTTTCAATTGCCAAGTACTTCATATTTGTTAAGTACTTGGATGCACTCAGACTAATTAAGGTCATTTTATATCTTTCCTTCATCAATCCTGAACATTAGACTATAGGTTAGTGTTTCATTCTCATCTTACAGGGGTGAAAACTGAAATTCAAAGAAGCAAAATTATTTTCTAAAAGCCACACAGTGGGAAAAAGGGGACAATCAGCATACCCAGATTTCAAGTCAGCTTCAGTCAGTGACAGCTTGTTATAATCCAGAAACATTGTCAAGACATTAATTAGTTATCTAATACATTTTTGTTTAAATAAGTTTATTAAAGATAATTAATTAAAGATAATTAATATGTGGTTATTATAAATAGCCAAACCACTTACATATAAAACGAAATAAATTAACATCATCTGAAATCCACCATCCAGAGATAACCAATTACTGTTTGGGTGAGCAGTCCATCAAACATTTCTCTATGGATATGTACAGAATTATGCACAAGATTTTATGTAAATGGAATAATATCGAACATACTGTTCTAAAACCTGTTTTATTTTTCACTCAGCAATATGTCATGGGCATCTTTCCATGTCAATAAATATAGACTTGCATCATCATTCTTAATTGCAGCATAATTAGAAATCACAATATTTTAGAGAGGGAAAAAAATGGCAAAGACTGTCTACTCCAACCTTTTGTCCAGTCTAGAAATATTATATATAACTTCCCTGGCTGAAAATCACACAGATTCTGCTGCATATTTTCACTCAAAGACAATAATTCTAATAGTAAAAGAGTTAAGCTAAACTCCCCTTCTCTGTAACTTTCACATACTAAATTGTATGTCTATACTGCTTCCCTGGTGGCTCAGAGGTTAAAGCATCTGCCTGCAATGCGGGAGACCTGGGTTCTATCCCTGCGTCAGGAAGATCCCCTGGAGAAGGAAATGGCAACCCACTCCAGTACTCTTGCCTGGAGAATCTCATGGACAGAGGAGCTTGGTGGGCTACAGTGGGCAAAGAGTCGGACACAACTGAGTGACTTCACTTTCACTATTAAACCCAGTTATCATCCCTGATTTCTGCTTTTTCAGTCAAGTGTTCCCTAAATTACACATCCCCAACTCTTTCTTCTTCATGAGTCAGAACTTCCAAACTTTTGCCTAACTGGATTCTCTTCCCCAGTAACTCTAACAACTTAAAGAGCGGAGCACCGTTCATCCATCATCTGTGGTGCAATCAGCTCATAACTTAGTGATACTTCTGCATTCTAGTCATTTGGACACCTTTCTTAATTGATAGCTCAGATGGTAACGAATCTGCCTGCAAAATGGGAGACCCAGGTTCGATCCCTAGGTCAGGAAGATCCCCTGGAGAAGGGAATGGCAACTCACTCTGGTATTCTTGCCTTGAGAATTCCATGAACAGAGGAGCCTGGCAGGCTACAGTCCATGGGGTCGCAAAGAGTTGGACACAACTGAGTGCCTAACACTTTCAATTTTCTTTTTTTCCCCAATAAAGTCTGATGCTGAAGGTTTTGGAGAGGTGAACAGATGGATAGGGGTCATCCATCGGAACCAGAGTCAGTACTACAGATGTACATGGAATTTTTTTTCAGGAGGCCTTAAAGAATGACTGAAAAGTGATCTTTTTAAACAACTATTCAGATATGTAAAGGCAGCATGGTGGAACAAAACATTTAAATGTTCTTATTCATTAAAAGCTCAATGCTCTGAAATTAAGAAAAAACCTAAAGATATTATGGAAACTTCCATGAAAGCTGACCCAGTAGCATTCAATATCATGTTGCTCAACAATTTAAAAAATTATTTTTCATAATTAGCTGGAGGCCCATATGTCTGCAGAGGCTTACTCAGTGTCATATGGAAGGGAAGAGGAAAGACTGTATCTCCCAGAACACATATGCAAATTAGTGCTACCAGCAAGTTAACAAAGTGATGAAAGCTTTCATTAAACACTTGGTCAGGTAGCTTATATGGAGGGAGATCAACTAAACTTGAGGGACTGGGCCTCAAAGTCAGGGGCCAATTTCTCTTTTCAGAAGTAATATGAAAAGTTGCTGTTGAGTTTTGTTGTTATCTTGAAGACAGCTGAGAGTCTGGCTTGAGTAATTAAAATGCTAATTGGAAATTCGCCATTCATCAGAGGAAATCGCAATGAGTCAATTTTCTTTTCTTTCTTTCTTTTTTTTCTAAGTGTTTTCTCTGGTGATGGCAGATGTTGAGGTTGTGAATTCATTGTGTGTCCTAGATGTAGAGAAATCTTCTATTCAAGCTGAGTTTTTCTTCTCCTGTATTTTTGTTGATTGTCTACTTAAATTAACCTTTCCTAATGAGATGGAGATTCGTTGGCTATGTCTGTAATTTACTGCCTGTGAAATTAGTTAGTCTGGATAATTCATCCCATGGGTGACAAGGGTGAGATCACAGATGGAACCACCAGGTGAGAATGGAGAACATAAAAATGCCCTCTGCTGTTGCACCCGCAGCCTGCTGTTAGCAGAATGCACATGACAAGCACAGTCTTTAGGTAACCCCAATTTATCACCAGCTCATCTGGATTTGGAGCCCAGCACATCCCATTTGGAGCTTGTGCTCAGTCACTCAGTTGTATCCAACTCTTTGTGACCCCAAGGACTGTAGCCTGTCAGGCTCCACTGTCCATGGAGTTTTCCAGGCAAGAATACTGGAGTGTGATGCCATTTCTTATTCCAGGGGATCTTCCCAACTCAGGGATTGAACCCATGTCTCTTGTGTCTTCCTTACTGGCAGGCAGATTCTTTACCATGTGCCACCTTGGGAGTTTAGCTGGATCTTATTGGCCACTGAGAGTATAAAACCACCAGATGTCAGTATCAGTGCACAGTAATTGTAATAAAACTTTCTTCTTGGCCAAATCACAAAACCTAGCTTAGAGAAAGATGTAGACAAGCAATGTAAAAGTAGAGCATTTAAGTTGTTAATTATTTATTTTTTCTGAGTAAGAGCTGACTTATTCTAGAGATAATTATCTCAACTTCTTTTCTGAATCTCTGTATAAAGACTTTGGGGACAGCATTATTACTGAATTTTCCAATTTTTTTGTAAGAAGTTCTGAATAAATAATCTTTGAGGTTTGAGGAGGAAGAAAGAAAGTCTGATAGGCAAATATATTTGTAAAATGCTACTTTTAATTATATATCTGCCACAAGGATTCTTTGAATTTATAATAGATTTATGTCTTACAAGTCTTCAAGATGGGATAAAGGTATACATTACATCAACACTAGTTGGCCATGTTATTAAAAGAAATCACTTTCCCAAGAGAATATTTTGTAAATACTGGCTGCTAGAAACTTCTTGTTTTATAAATAATGAACTCAATGTTATATGACCAACTGACAAGCTCAATACTGCCTTCAACTTAAAGGCAAAATTTTGTCCAATTCTCCCACCCATCCTCTTATGAAGTATCTGTATGCAACACTTAAAATGTTAATACTGTGGATAGAAATGGAAATTGGGTTAAAATAAAATGTCTGGAGGCTGCTAGAGGACTGACGTTAAGGTGCTTGTCTTTGTTGTGCTAGCGTGAAACTCAGGCAAGAAAAATGTGAGCATTGCCAGAAAATTCTGCAAAGTGAACTCACAAGCAACAGGTGCCTGGGCAAAAAAAAATTCTGGTAGAGACAAATGACAGACTGCCTAATGCCCAGAAAGAAAACCTAGAGGAGTTTATTTGTGAAATTAAGACATTTTATAACAAGCATCTATGTGGAAGAATTAGAAAGCCACAGTCATATCCAGGACAACATGCACATACTAAGATGTGAGAAAGTTGTAAGATTTCACCTCAAACTGACCCCTAGGCTAAATGCAAGCCACTGCCTATTTGCCCCAGCAGAAACAATTAGCAAAGGTGTTTGGTTTTGTTTATTTTGTGTGTGTGATTCTTTTTTTTTTAAACTCCTGGCCCTCAAGAAAATCTTTAATTTTTTTTTTTAACCTCCTGGCCCTCAGGGAAATCTCTGTCAAATTAATAGCTGAATATGAGTGAAAGAAATAGAGACTTAAATGACCATACATGATAAGAAATACAGTCTTCATAAAAATAATTTGGAAAACTCACTAAATAATGGATTGCTGTAGCATTTCAAAGGAAAAAATTGTAAACATGAAGACAAAAACTCAGGAAAAGGGAGTTTGACTTTCAGAGTACCACATTATGATATTCAAATGTTCACTTTTCAAAAAGTCAAAAGGCATATTGAAAAACAAACAAGCAAACTAACAGGAGAGTATAGCTCATTGAAAGAAACAAAATAAATTTGCTGAAACCAATGCCTAGGAAGCCCAGACATAGGATACTAAATTAAAAAATAGCTATCTAAATATGCTCAAAGATCTAAAGGAGAACATAGACAAAGAAATGAAGAAAATTGGAAAAATTATGTAGAATAACTTAAAAATATATATAAAGAACTACCAACCTATAAAATTAAATAACATCAGTGCTCAGAGCAAACTGTATACCTACATATACTTATTTTAAAAAAGAAAAAGTAATCTCAAAATCAAAAACCTAAATTTTCACTTTGAGGAACAAAAAAAGAAAAAGCAAATTAAACCTAAAGTTATTAGAAGGAAGAAAATAATATTATAGCAGAGATAAATAAGATAAAGAATAGAAAAACAATAGAGAATCAGTAAAAGCAAAATTTTGTTCTTTAAAACAGTCAACAAAACTAACAGACTTTTATTAGATTGACAGAGAAACAAAGAGAGAAAGGCAAATCACTAAAACCAGAATAAAAGTTGGATATTATTCAGTTCAGTTCAGTCACTAAGTCGTGTCTGACTCTTTGTGACCTGATGAATCGCACCCAGGTGATGGCCAGGCCTCCCTGTTCATCACCAGCTCCCGGACTTCACTCAGACCCACATCCATTGAGTCAGTGATGCCATCCAGCCATCTCATCCTCAGTCATCCCCTTCTCCTCCTGCCC
>SJYT01001510.1:294133-316054 GCA_006410635.1 Cephalophus harveyi | reverse complement strand
TAGAAGACGCTTACTCCTTGGAAGAAAAGTTATGACTAACCTAGATAGTATATTAAAAAGTAGAGACATTACTTTGCCGACTAAGGTCTGTCTAGTCAAGGCTATGGTTTTTCCAGTGGTCATGTATGGATGTGAGAGTTGGACTGTGAAGAAGGCTGAGCTCTGAAGAATTGATGCTTTTGTACTGTGGTGTTGGAGAAGACTCTTGAGAGTCCCTTGGACTGCAAGGACATCCAACCAGTTCATTCTGAAGGAGATCGGACCTGGGATTTCTTTGGAAGGAATGATGCTAAAGCTGAAACTCCAGTACTTTGGCCGCCTCATGCGAAGAGTTGACTCATTGGAAAAGACTGATGCTGGGAGGGATTGGGGGCAGGAGGAGAAGGGGTTGACCGAGGATGAGATGGCTGGATGGCATCACGGACTCGATGGACATGAGTCTGAGTGGGCTTCGGGAGATGGTAATGAACAGGGAGGCCTGGCGTGCTGCGATTCATGGGGTTGCTAAGAGTCGGACGTGACTGAGCGACTGAACTGAACTGATACTAGAATCTAGGGTTTTCTTCAATATGACATAGTAGAAAAAGCAGTGGGTAGAGCTGTGATTCCATATAGCTGTGGGATCTTGGGTATTTAATATATCTCTGCCTCAGTTGTCTCATCTACATAATGGGGAAAATAAAATTGCTTTAAAAGGCATAAAATGCTATAGAAAAAAATGATCATTATTACTAAAGATTTTCAGGAAAACTAAACTAACATTTGAAAGCCCTATTCTTTCTTATAATGTCTCAATTGCTATCTGTCTTTCTTCTGGATGCACATTCACAGCATCCCTCATAATACTTTCTATACAACTTTTCAGAGAACATTGTTCAAAGAAAAGTTTTAACAACATTCAAGTAAGGCCAGAGAGTTAATTTCACTTATTCTTTTCCCCTCTTTCAAAAAATTGTCACAAAATGATCTACTCATGATTGTTTTCTTTATCATTTAAGGAATTTCTACTAAGTCATTAAGTACTATGAGATAGGAATCGTGTTTGTCTTGTTTGCTGCTGTATATTCAGTGTCTAGCAGAGTACCTGGCATGTAGTGTTGGATGGAAAGACGGATGGGGGGATGAATAGATGGATGGGTGAATACTGAACAAGCATATTCTAATAAGCTCTGTGATGTTGCTATGCTTCCATCAAGAGGCAGAATAGTGCCTGCAGTCACATGATGTGATTATTAAAGTACACATTTTCTCAAAGATTTAAGATGGTAGCTCTCTGCTCAAGCTAGTTTTGATACCACGAATTTGCCAAAATTGATTTCTGTATATAAAAATAGATTTCTCACTAAACAAATTCTTTAAACAATAAACATGGTATTTCTTTAGGGTAAACGTTATTTTAAATTGCTTCCCTGGTGGCTCAGAGGATAAAGCGTCTGCCTGCAATGCGGGAGACCCGGGTTCGATCCCTGGGTTGGGAAGATCCCCTGGAGAAGGAAATGGCAACCCACTCCAGTATTCTTGCCTGGAGAATCCCGTGGACAGAGGAGCCTGGTGGGCTACAGTCCAGGGGGTCGCACAAAGTTGGACACGACTGAGCGAGTTCACTTTCACTTTCACTTTCTTTCACTAAGATACAGAGATATCACTTTTCTCATTAGTTCCTAACCATTCTGGACAAACTTATCATAATTCACTACACAGATTCTAGCTAGAAAGATAACATTTATAACTCCAGTAGTATCAAGTTTTCCCCCCCAAATGCTCCCATTTTCCAAGGATATTTTAAACTTTGAGGTTATTTTCATGGAAAGAAATTTCTATAGTCTCCCATAAAATGACTGTTCATGCCACTATTTGAGGTGAAAAAGCCTATTATTAATAAAACCACTACAACCATATTCCCTATAAATAGAACTCTGGCATAAAGTAAGTTCATATTGTATTCTATATCCAATAGGTGTTAATGAAAAGACTTCAGTGTGGTACAATTTTTCAAATATTAGTGTATTTTGTATTTTCAATATATTTCTATCTAGTATAACCTCCCCATTTCATAATATAGGTTCTCATTTTTCTTATGAATGTTCAGTTATGGGGCAAATCAAAATTCTTCCAACATTTCCTCCAGAGCTTTTTTTTTTAATCTCTTTCAATTGTTCAGACCACAGCATGAAAAAAAAAATTCAATTAGGTGCACAACAACTGTCTTTAATATTTCACCTTAACAATTAATCTATAAGGAAAGCATTCCAAACTTATAGCTACAAAAATTAACATACAAAAGGACAAAGCTAGACAGTTGAAACCAGGATGGGTTGTCAGAACTCAAAGAGACTATTTAGAAACTACAGATCCTGAATTTAAGAATTAAGAGCACTTTCACAGGAAGATTTAGATGCCCTAGGAAGAATGTACCACTGACCTGACCTTCTAGAGCATTCCTATTACTGCATTGTGTTTATGAGTCCCTCCCCTACTGGTAGACACTGCCTTACTTCAATGACCAACCTAAACACTCACTTTTGAAAACGTTGCCTCTCATAGAATTATCCACACATGACTGAACAGATCCACCATCCCAGGAGTGTCTACCTGTGGACTGCTTTTGAAGGGCAGGCCCCATAAAATGAATGGCTCTGTTGGATGTTTCATGCTTATTTGGAGAGGCAACATAGCATGGAGTTTCCAAGCATGGACCCTGAAACCAGTCTGCATGGATTCTGTCACTAGCAGTGTGGCCTGGAGCCAATTATTTAACTTTCTGTGTTTCAATTTCCTGGTTGCAAAATGGAAACGATAACTGTACCTTAATGAGTTAATATAGGCAAAGCATTCTGAAAAGTTCCTAACACATAGTGTTTGCATCATTCTTTGATGCTAAACCAAGTGTTTTCACACAGATTATCTCATTTGAGCCTCACTATGGGAAGCAGGCAGGGCAGATGTGTTTATCTCAGATTTACAGATGATAAATTGATGCTTAGAGATATTTAGATGATTTATCCAAATGTGGACAAATCACATGTGTCCTAGGACTCTGCACAGTCCTAGGAGGTGGCAGAGCAAGAGTGAAACTCAAGTCTTCTGACTCCCAGTCCAGTGTTCTTACTGCTGCACTAAACCATTTAATTTCTAAGTTGTTTATTAAATATGTAGCCAACACCAACCCCTAGATTAGGCCCATGCATCAGGTTCCATCTTAGAACAATTGCAGTGCAATTGGAGAAGATCCAGAGAAGTGCAGCAAAACGTGATTAAAGCAGTAGAAAATAGGGCCTATGAGGAAAGACTTTTAAATGAGTTGGGGCTGCTTAGTCTGGTGAAAGAGAGCCAGGAAGCAGTTTAATCACCATTCTCAAGTGTAAAGAGTTATCATAAAGAAGGCACTGACCAACTGTTCTGGAGGCCTAAGGATAGTACCAGAGCCAACAAGTTTAACTAGACTAGGGAGAAAGTCAGTCATCGAAACGACTCATTACAAGGAGAGAGGAAAGTGGAGGAGAGTAAAATCTCACCAGCTGGGGATATGATATGCAGGTGAGGCTATTCTGAATTAGGGAAAAGTCAGATCTAGAATAACTTTAAGATTGTTTTCAGGAACATACAAACATTCCAAGTTAATTCTCCGTGAGGATAAGTAAATATCCTTACAGAAAAGGAGTCCCCAACCCCTGGACCACAGATGGCTACCAGTCCATGGCCAGTTAGGAACTGGGCCAGGGAGCAGGAGGTGAGCGGCAGGTGAGCGAGTGAAGCTTCGCCTGTATTTACAGCCGCTCCCCACATTACCGCCTGAGCGTCACCTCCTGTCAGATCAGTGGTGTTACTAGACTCATATGAATGCAAACCCTACTTTGAACTGCACATGTGAGGGATCTAGGTTGCACGTTCCTTATGAAAATCATCCTGAAACTACTCCCCCACCCCACCCGGTCTGTGGAAAAATTGTCTTCCACAAAACTGGTCCCTGGTGCCAAAAAGGTTGGAGATTACTGTTATAGAAGACTTATTTTAATAAATAGGTAAGAATATTTCCTAATTGCCTATTCATTAGATATCAGAAAGGTTGTCTCCTTAAAGAGACTTAAACATCACCCCTCGGTCTTTTTTTTTTTTTTTTTTGCCACACCACACAGCACGTGGGATATTAGTTCCCTGACCAGGGATTGAACCTGAGCCCTCTGCAATGGAAGTGCAGTGTGTTAACTACTGGACTCCCAGGGAAGTCCTCCCCTTCAGTCTTTAATGTGTTTTTATTTTTCCCATAGATAATTCAAAGGTAAATCTCAGCATAGCTCCTGCTTGAATTCTAGAGTATGCAAATTTAGTAGAGTCCAAACCAATACATTTCAGAGTGCTTTGCAGAAAAAATATAGAATGTCTGATTTCCCCTAGAAATAGTTCAAGCTAAAATCACCTCCTCATGGAAAGTAGTGCTACTTAACAATAGAATCCTTAAGAAGGTCAATCTCTTAGGTTCCTTTCATTTGATTCTGACAGTCACTTCAAAAAGTCACTTTAAGAAATGAAACAACCAAGTTAGTAAGTCAGTATTCTAAAGACAACAGTTTAAACAAGATTAACAATACTCGGGGGCCTTGTCAACTGTGAGGCTATAACACAAAGGATGCATTGCTGACTCCAAAATATGTCTAGCAATTGGGGTTACTTAGAGCACTGCCACCAATGGCTAGACCCAGGTGGCGCTAGCGGTAAAGAACCTGCCTGCCAGTGCATATTAGACATAAGAGACTCAGGTTCGATCCCTGAGTCAGGAAGATTCCCTGGAGGAGAACATGGCAACCCACTCCAGTATTCTTGCCTGGAGAATCCCACGGACAGAGGAGCCTGCTGGACTGCAGTCGACAGGGTCTCATAGACTCAGACATGACTACAGTGATTTAGCATGTACAGAGCATGGTCACCAATGGCTAAACCTCTCTCAAGTGAAGCAAAAATGGTAAAGGCTTATGTCCTCTCCTGACTTGACCCCCCCACTCAGCACATAGTGGTTCTCTCCAGTTCCCTTCCCCCTTTGGCTCCCCCTTTGTCCCAGCCCTTTCTCTCAATGATCCCTGTACAACCTTGAGCCAACTTGCCAGTTCATATCACAGTCTGAGGGTATCGTCTCTTCTTCTTAGAATATTGTGTGGTATAGCTGAATAAACACACTTGGGAACTGAATAGACATGACTTTAAGTCCTAATTCCCTCACCTTCCTGTTGCATGACATTGAAGAAAGTGACAGGTTTTTGAGGCTCCATTTTCTCATGTTAAAAGACCGTTCCACTACCTTCCTTCCGTGGGATCCTCATATGTTGTGAGGATCAAAGTAACACGAAGAGCATCTGACACCATAGCTATCTTCTCATGAGTAGTAGGTTCTGTGTGTGTGAAAATGAGTTATTCAGGGACTGTTGCTCTAGAACAATGTCCTCATGGATCTCCCAAGGTATCGGTTGAATCTAAGGTCTTATCATGAGAGCAGAGTCTAAGACTTGAGCTATTCTTAGTTCTCACTAATATGTTTAGCATGTAAGACAACCTCTCTGTTTCTTCTCCAATGTAACATTGGATAACATAAATTGATTTATAAGTGCAAGGACTATTTGAGAATTAACTAGATTTTTCATCATCACTTAAAATAATTAAAGGCACTCAAGCCTTGAGCTCCATATGACAGCTGGGCATTTTTAATTACAAATATGTTTTAAGTGCTTATAATGTTCCAGATACAATTTTAATCAATGTGGGTGGATATGTGCCCATTTCTATATCTCATGTGAGTTAATCTTCATATTAGCCTCATAAGGCAGATGGGAATGGTATCTCCATTTAACAGATGGAAGAACTGAGACTTAGAGGTTATAGAGCTAATAACTGGTGAAGCCAGACGTTGAACCCAAGGAGTCTGGCTCCAAATGCTGTTAATCATTGCAATAATCAGTCCTGAATCTGACTGAGGGTTTCAATCAGACTAGATTCAACCAGAGGTTAAAAGAGCTAAGGACCCTGATGAAGCCTGGAGCAGCAGCTACACTTACAACAAACCTTGTTAAACAATGAGCATTTCACAAAGATTTTCTCCACTTGATGAGGATCCATATTCCATTAATGCATGGAAGTGACAATGTGCCCCTTAAACCTAGCCTTTGATGATGAATTCATTTATGATGAACAGGTTCATTTATTTGTGGCATCAAAGCAATCTAACTATGCAATGGGCTCCACAAGAGTAGAATAAATTGTGAGGGGTACATTCTCGGAGTGGTATGTAACTACACCTAGAATTTCCATCTGCAGGCATTCATTCTTAGATAAAGAATCACGATCTTCATTATTTTATCAACAACTGCCCTAGGGGTTGCCCATTTCCTTCTTCCTTGCGAGGGAATCACGTGAACATAACTGGCAATGTCTGGAAGGTACAGCTCGCCTTCCTTCCATTAACTCCTGGAAACCCAAGCATAAACTCAGACTAGTTCTAGGAAAGCATAAACACCCACAGGATAAGTATCTGGGGTCAAGGGCAGGGGCAATGAAGGAGAAAACGGCAACTCATGATGTAGGAAACCAGAGAAAAATGGATAATTTTGTTTAAAAGTGGCCTCCCCAAGTCACTCTAAGTGAAGGGGTTTAGCAGATAGTTTTTCCAGATATCCGTACTCTCTCACTGTATTCTACTTGAATGATGTCATTTTGGAAGACATGGAAAATTGTGCAGGAACCTCAAGTCACAGAAGTAAGCCTTTGTGGGGTGAGGAGCTTGCTCTCCTTGGCTTCTTCCACCTCATCCCAGTTTCAGGTAGATCCAGTCTCCACCCAGGAATTCTGAGCCCTGGGCTCAGCTTCCACCCCAGCTCACCCTACCCTGCCCCAACAGGGTATAGCAAATCCCCTACATATGAACAAGTTCCAACCTGAGAGCACATTCATAAGTCCAATTTGTTCATGAGTCCAACAGAGTTAGCTTAGGTACCCAACTAACACAATCGCTATATAGTACTATACTGTAATAGGTTCATAATGCTTTTCACACAAATAATATATAAAAAATAAACACAAAAAATAAAGAAAACATTTTTAACCTTATACTACAGTACCTTGGCTCAGATGGTAAAAAATCTGCCTGCAATGCAGGAGACACAGGTTCAACCCTTGGGTCAGGAAGATCCCCTGGAAGAGGGCATGGCAACCCATTCCAGTATACTTGCCTGGAGAATTCCATGGACAGAGGAACCTGGTGGGCTACAGTCCATGGGGTCACAAAGAGTCAGACACAACTGAGCGACGTCCACTTTACTTTTACCTTGAAAAGTACAGTTAGTACCAGCTACATCACCACTGCTTTTATGCTTGCTTTAGAATATCCTGGGCTTGAAATAAAGGTACTGTACTACTGCACTCTATACAGTACTGTGCAGTAAAGTACACAAAAGCATAGCCACTTGTAGAGGATACACACACATGACAATGTATGCCAGACACATGAACTAACTTAGATGGTTGGTTGTGTGAACACACATTCACATCTTTGAAAGTTCGTATGTAGGGGACATACTATATGTGAAATAGAGAATCTCATGTGTGTGCCGTCAGGGAAATGAAACTCAAGAACTGAGAGATTGATTCCCTATAAGCACCTAAGTTACAGAACTCTGAGCCTTATCTCCCAACAGTGAATATCTGCTAAGAACCTCCTACCATCCACAAGCCAGTGAACTTAGAACTTATGCTCTGGTTGGGTGTGGGCCCCCACTTTATGTTGTTCCTTTCTCATAAATGCAGCCCACTCCAAACCTTCCACAGACTCTCCTGTAGTTTGCATTTCTTGAACTGCAATTTCCCTGCTATTTCCAACTAAACTCAATTTCTGGTAGCTTGAGCTTATGTCCATTTATCTCTTTATTTAGGTCGACAGGTGGATACACAGACCAAGCCAAGGCATATCTTGCTTGCCAACTTTGTAACATTTAGATGTGTGGTATGCAGTCCTCCATTTGTACTCTTGCTATGTGCCCTCAAAAAATTAGGGGTGAGCCTGATCCTCTCTCTCTCATGGCCTAAAAACATAAATGCGCCTGTCAAAATGCCCAGTTTACTCCTGGAGTGTAGGTTTTTCTGAATATGCTAGGCTCATACACTGTGAATGCAGCTCTTCCAATCACCTATGGTGATATTTGCCTGGTGAGGCAGGGTTGAGGAGGGAGATTTTGCACACTAATAGAATCTCTTCCTGACTAGCTGAACCACTATAGGAAGTTAATCAAGCATCCAGTAGAATGGATACAGTGATGCTCCCATCATTCTTGGTAAGATTTTTATCCCACTGCTATCTCTCAGAAGTGGATACAAGCTACTCCAGAGAATCTTCCCAATAATCTTGCATTTTTTGCTTTATCCCATAGATATTACTTTTTACCCTATCCGAAGTAAAAAAAAATAAGAAGAAGGTCAGAGGACATGGTTAGGATAAATTATAGGTGTGAAGGGGCAGCAGTAGAGAAGTTACTCAGATTTTTCCTTCTCCTTTCCATGCCCACTGCCACAACTCACCCTACATCTCGTCAGATCCTTTTCAACACTAGAGGTTGTCTAAGAAAGATTCTCTGTACTCAGCATTCCAAAGTACTTCAGGAGACCTGCTTTCAGAGGCATGGTTAGAAGCTGAGACTTAAACATTCTTCTACCACCACATAGTGATAGTTCTAAACTTCACTTGCAGGTCTGTCTTCTCCATGACATTCACATTATATGCTTGGCTAAGTACCAGATAGGAGAGAAAACAGCTACACTGGAGACTCCTTGACCCAAAGCAAGATGCCATTTATTTGCAGTATGTGTCCATAGGTGGAATGAATGAGAAGTCTTTCAGAATCTTCAAAAGTCTGGAAGAGGGCATGGCAACCCATTCCAGTATACTTGCCTGGAGAATTCCATGGACAGAGGAACCTGGTGGGCTACAGTCCATGGGGTCACAAAGAGTCAGACACAACTGAGCGACGTCCACTTTACTTTTACCTTGAAAAGTACAGTTAGTACCAGCTACATCACCACTGCTTTTATGCTTGCTTTAGAATATCCTGGGCTTGAAATAAAGGTACTGTACTACTGCACTCTATACAGTACTGTGCAGTAAAGTACACAAAAGCATAGCCACTTGTAGAGGATACACACACATGACAATGTATGCCAGACACATGAACTAACTTAGATGGTTGGTTGTGTGAACACACATTCACATCTTTGAAAGTTCGTATGTAGGGGACATACTATATGTGAAATAGAGAATCTCATGTGTGTGCCGTCAGGGAAATGAAACTCAAGAACTGAGAGATTGATTCCCTATAAGCACCTAAGTTACAGAACTCTGAGCCTTATCTCCCAACAGTGAATATCTGCTAAGAACCTCCTACCATCCACAAGCCAGTGAACTTAGAACTTATGCTCTGGTTGGGTGTGGGCCCCCACTTTATGTTGTTCCTTTCTCATAAATGCAGCCCACTCCAAACCTTCCACAGACTCTCCTGTAGTTTGCATTTCTTGAACTGCAATTTCCCTGCTATTTCCAACTAAACTCAATTTCTGGTAGCTTGAGCTTATGTCCATTTATCTCTTTATTTAGGTCGACAGGTGGATACACAGACCAAGCCAAGGCATATCTTGCTTGCCAACTTTGTAACATTTAGATGTGTGGTATGCAGTCCTCCATTTGTACTCTTGCTATGTGCCCTCAAAAAATTAGGGGTGAGCCTGATCCTCTCTCTCTCATGGCCTAAAAACATAAATGCGCCTGTCAAAATGCCCAGTTTACTCCTGGAGTGTAGGTTTTTCTGAATATGCTAGGCTCATACACTGTGAATGCAGCTCTTCCAATCACCTATGGTGATATTTGCCTGGTGAGGCAGGGTTGAGGAGGGAGATTTTGCACACTAATAGAATCTCTTCCTGACTAGCTGAACCACTATAGGAAGTTAATCAAGCATCCAGTAGAATGGATACAGTGATGCTCCCATCATTCTTGGTAAGATTTTTATCCCACTGCTATCTCTCAGAAGTGGATACAAGCTACTCCAGAGAATCTTCCCAATAATCTTGCATTTTTTGCTTTATCCCATAGATATTACTTTTTACCCTATCCGAAGTAAAAAAAAATAAGAAGAAGGTCAGAGGACATGGTTAGGATAAATTATAGGTGTGAAGGGGCAGCAGTAGAGAAGTTACTCAGATTTTTCCTTCTCCTTTCCATGCCCACTGCCACAACTCACCCTACATCTCGTCAGATCCTTTTCAACACTAGAGGTTGTCTAAGAAAGATTCTCTGTACTCAGCATTCCAAAGTACTTCAGGAGACCTGCTTTCAGAGGCATGGTTAGAAGCTGAGACTTAAACATTCTTCTACCACCACATAGTGATAGTTCTAAACTTCACTTGCAGGTCTGTCTTCTCCATGACATTCACATTATATGCTTGGCTAAGTACCAGATAGGAGAGAAAACAGCTACACTGGAGACTCCTTGACCCAAAGCAAGATGCCATTTATTTGCAGTATGTGTCCATAGGTGGAATGAATGAGAAGTCTTTCAGAATCTTCAAAAGACAAACATAGATAAGGGATTTGGCAGGTGTTACTTATCTGGATTTCGAAGGGCAATCTGAGGCCATATCTTCATGATAGACAGACAAGGTGCCACATAGACTAGGACCTCTTGGAGTGGACAAAATTGCTTAGCTACCTAAGAAATCACCGCAAAATCAAGAGACAAATCACAAAAAAGAAGAAAGGCAAAGGTGTCAGACCTCTAGAATAGTTATTACAATTTACAAGGAAATTTTTTCAGACAAGAGCCAGTCAACTGTTCTGAGATTAACATCACAAAAGGGCTTATATTCAGAGTACTATACTAGGCACTGTTGACAGAAACAAAAGTTCTCTTTCATTCTTTCCTTTTTAAAATTTGTAATAGCCCCTAGCAATGTGAGTCAAGTTAGAGGGCAACATTTCAACAAAGGTAAAATAATATAGTATATGCTAGGTACATATGGCAGAGAAGGCAATGGCACCCCACTCCAGTACTCTTGCCTGGAAAATGCCATGGACGGAGGAGCCTGGTGGGCTGCAGTCCATGGGGTCGCTAAGAGTCGGACACGACTGAGCGACTTCACTTTCACTTTTCACTTTCATGCATTGGAGAAGGAAATGGCAACCCACTCTAGTGTTCTTGCCTGGAGAATCCCAGGGATGGGGGAGCCTGGTGGGCTGCCGTCTACGGGGTCACACAGAGTTGGACGTGACTGAAGCCGCTTAGCAGCAGCAGCAGCAAGTACATATAGGCTGTAGAATTAAAGGAATTAGAAAAGCTTACAGCTTATTTTTGTATATGAGTAAACTAATCATAAAATGTAATGTCAGGGACTTCAGTACTGAGGTCCAGTACCTAAGACTCCATGCTCCCAATGCAGGGGGCCTGGGTTCGATCCCTGGTCAAGGAACTAGATTCCACATGCTGCAACCAAAGATCCCAAGTGTCACAACTAAGACCCAGTGAAGCCAAAATATATAAATCAATTAATTAATATAATTTAATAAAACATAAAGTCAAAGAAATGCTGGGCTGGATGAATCACAAGCTAGAATCAAGACTGCATGGAGAAATATCAACAACCTCAGATATGCAGATGATATCACTCTAATGGCAGAAAGTGAAGAGAAATTAAAGAGCCTCTTGATGAGGATTGAAGAGGAGAGTGAAACACCTGGCTTAAAACTCAACATTCAGAAAACTAAGATCATGGCATCTGGTTCATGGCTAATAGACGGGGGGAAAGTGGAAACAGTAGCAGATTTTATTTTCTTGGGCTCCAAAATCCCTGCACACAGTGACTACAGCCACGAAATTAAAAGGCGCTTACTTCTTGGAAGAAAAGCTATGACAAACCTAGATAGTGTATTAAAAAGCAGAGACATCACTTTGCTGACAAAGGTCTGTCTAGTCAAAATTATGGTTTTTCCAGTAGTCATATAAGAGTTGGACCAAGCAACCAAAGCCGAGCACCAAAGAATTGATGCTTTTGAATTGTGGTCCTGGAGAAGACTGTTGAGAGTCCCTTGGACTGCAAGGAGATCAAACCAGTCAATCCTAAAGGAAATAAACCCTGAATATTCACTGGAAGGACTGATGCTGAAGCTCCAATGCTTTGACCACCTGATGCAAAGAGCTGACTCATTGGAAAAGACCTGATGCTGGGAAAGATTGAAGGCAACAGAGGATGAGATAGTTGGTTTACATCACTGACTCAATGGACATGAGTTTGAGCAAACTGGGAGATAGTGAAGGACAGGGAAGCCGGGCGTGCAGCAGTCCATGGGGTCGCAAAGAGTCGGACATGACTTAGCAACTGAACCACAACAACAAAGGTCAAAGTGCATATAAGACCCGTGCCTGTCCATCTTCTTCTCCCAGGCACATGTTAAGGCCCATATGTGAAAAAAGACTTCCCGTTCCTCTTTGCTTTCCCTGCTCCCCAGTCTTCTAATGGGCACGCTTCCAGACACAGATGAATACGTAGCCAAGCACACCCACTGGCTTTCCTTCATCTCTTAGTAGATGAACCCTTTCCTTCCCCACCTCCAACCATTCCATGTTTCTCACTGTAAACTGGCTGCCTCATTCATCCTCTTCAGGGACCCTTTTTATTACCTCACCAATCATGGTGTCCAGTGATCTGTTTCTTACCCTAATGATGTGGTAATTTAATGCTATTATTTAACATATCCTGCTGCTGCTGCTGCTGCTAAGTCACTTCAGTCATGTCCGACTCTGTGTGACCCCATAGACAGCAGCCCACCAGGCTCCCCTGTCCCTGGGATTCTCCAGGCAAGAACACTGGAGTGGGTTGCCATTTCCTTCTCCAGTGCATGAAAGTGAAAAGTGAAAGTGAAGTTGCTCAGTTATGTCCAACTCTTAGCGACCTCATGGACTGCAGCCTACCAGGCTCCTCCATCCATGGGATTTTCTAGGCAAGAGTACTGGAGTGGGTTGCCATTGCCTTCTCCGTAACATATCCTAGACTATCATAATACATATTTAGAAGCAAAAATACACCCCATGATCCAGTGGCTAAGACTCTATGCTCCTAAGGCAGGGGGCCTAGATTCAAAGCCTGACCAGGGAGCTAGATCCCACATGCCACCACTAAAGATTCTGCATGCCTAAGGATGCACTAAGACCCACTGCAGCCAAATAAATAAATACTTCAAAAATGCACCCCAAAATTGCAGAACAGTGTCCCAAAAACAAAGCCTCCAGTTGGATTTCTTAAAGATTCTCACTGCCCATGTTGTTTCTCTGAAGTCCAGACTACTGTTTTCCAGGCCCTAAGTGAGTCAAATTCTGTACTTGCAGTAAAAAAACCTTTACCATATTAGGTGATTTTAACACTCACTGGCAGCCTTAAATAAACTTGTTCCCCAAAATGCAAAGATAGTTATCCTAAGAGTTAGTAGCAGACCTCAGTAGTCTATATTTAGAGATTTTAATCTTTGGCTTATTAAAAAAGATGATCTGATTCTCTGGTCATACTTCACATTAGACTGGCTAGACTGGCTTCGTGAATATTTAGAAGCAAATTCCCTCTGGGAAAATAAAGAGAAAAAACTCATTCAAGATCATTACTTCAAAACAGCAAGACTCTTGTTTATTTCAGATGATAGAAGCTTTGGTCTCACAAAGGAAATGCCTGTGTTCAACCAACAGTTCCCTCTTCCTCCCCCATTTTTAAACACTGTGATACCTCATTATTTACTTGATTCTTTCCTATGAAGCTTGGAGGTTTTACTTTAAAAAAATCACAAATTCAAATTAATTTTCATTAAGGAACCTCATGAGAGTCCTTGGGATGACTGGAAACACCCTGGAGTATTCTAAAGCAGAGTACAAAAGCCTTGAGGCAGGAGACCTAGCTTTATGATTTCAAAAAGTCACCTTGTTGCTCTGTGCCTCCATTTCCTAAACTGGAAAATGAGTGTATTGAATATGGTGGTCCCTTCCCATTCTAACAGGCTGTGATTCCCAGAACTGTGAAAAACCAGGTAGGAAATTCAATTCAAGAACTGTTGATTGAGTCTGACCCCTTTGACCCACACAGTGCTAGATATGTTGGGAGGGGAAAGGACATGTCTTCCATGCTACAGTAGTAGGAGTGATAAGGCAGTGCAATCATTCTGGAAGGCAGAGTATGATAAGTATCTCAAAATGTGAGTCAACTTACCTGCTTTCTCAGATTTCCAGGCTAGTGACCATCACTGAGAGTTTCTTTGCTGACTGAAAATCTTGCAAGCCTCAACATCAGTGAGCTTTGCTTAGACTTGGAGACACAGATGAAGGGAAAGATAGAGATGATATGTTCCAAGGTCAGGACACAGCCTGGAAGCTTATCATTTACCTCTGTCCTTAGAATTCAGAACAACAAATGTCCCCATTAATAAGAGTTTTAGGTTGATCAAAGTTTTGCCACATCCATATATATAAATATCTCATCAGTCCTTATAGTATCTGGAAAATGTCTGGGGGAAATTCCTACTAATTAAGAATTTCTGGCAGTTGGATTTTGATTAACTGAGGTCTGTTTGTTCATCACAAGCCTATTATATCCCTCTATACTGTTACTGCTGCTCAGATGCCCTTTGCCCAAAGAAAAATACAATCAGTTCAGTTCAGTTCAGTTCAGATGCACAGTCATGTTCGACTCTTTGTGACCCCATGAATCGCAGCACGCCAGGCCTCCCTGTCCATCACCAACTCCCAGAGTTCATTCAGACTCACACCCATCGAGTCAGTGATGCCATCCAGCCATCTCATCCTCTGTCGTCCCCTTCTCCTCCTGCCCCCAATCCCTCCCAGCATCAGAGTCTTTTCCAATGAGTCAACTCTTCGCTTGAGGTGGCCAAAGTACTGGAGTTTCAGCTTTAGCATCATTCCTTCCAAAGAAATCCCAGGGCTGATCTCCTTCAGAATGGACTGGTTGGATCTCCTTGCAGTTCAAAGGACTCTCAAGAGTCTTCTCCAACACCACATCTCAAAAGCATCAATTCTTCAGCGCTCAGTTTTCTTCACAGTCCAACTCTCACATCCATACATGACCACTGGAAAAACCATAGCCTTGACTAGATGGACCTTTGTTGGCAAAGTAATATCTCTGCTCTTCAACATGCTGTCTAGGTTGGTCATAACTTTTAATTTAAGTCTGAATTTGGCAATAAGGAGTTCATGATCTGAGCCACAGTCAGCTCCCAGTCTTGTTTTTGCTGATTGTATAGAGCTTCTCCATCTTTGGCTGCAAAGAATATAATCAATCTGATTTCGGTATTGACCATGGTGATGTCCATGTGTAGAGTCTTCTCTTGTGTTGTTGGAAGAGGGTGTTTGCTATGACCAGTGTGTTCTCTTGGCAAAACTCTATTAGTCTTCGCCCTGCTTCATTCTGTAATTTAAGGCCAAATTTGCCTGTTACTCCAGGTGTTTCTTGACTTCCTACTTTTGCATTCCAGTCCCCTATAATGAAAAGGACATCTTTTTTGGGTGTTTGTTAGTTCTAATAGGTCTTCATAGAACCGTTCAACTTCAGTTTCTTCAGTGTTACTGGTTGGGGCATAGACTTGGATTACTGTGATATTGAATGGTTTGCCTTGGAAACGAACAGAGATCATTCTGTCATTTTTTGAGATTGCATCCAATTCCTGCATTTCAGACTCTCTTGTTGACCATGATGGCTACTCCATTTCTTCTGAGGGATTCCTCAGAAGCCACCACTCCTTAAAAGTACAATACGTTGCAGTAAAGACTTATTACATCAAAAGACTTTCTCTCCCGCCCATTAACACCAGCATTTTAGGATCAAGGCTGGTACCTTATTCTAAAATTATAAAAATATGAACCAGTTCAAATGGGAAAATAAAATACAAATAGCCTCCTTTGAGTTAACTACATCACTTAAATCAAGTGAGACCTCAGATCCATCCTTTTAAAAAACAGAAAAAAGGAAACATTAACCACAGATAACTTTTTTATCCCTCCTCAGGCATTGAATATGTTTTCAGTTGGCACGGGAGGAAAGCACCCTGACACCTGTTCCTTTGTACAGCTGATGCTGTGAATGTCCCAGCTAAGCCTTTGCAGACACTGAGGGGTTGACAAGCTCCTAGGGGGTTACAATTCTTGGCTTGTAAACATTAATAAATTTTTTTAGAATCATTATCCAGGTTTATTAGGAAAATTTCCCAGATTAAAAGCAACCAAAATATACCAATTAGAAGGTTCATCACACAGCTTCATGATCACAGGAGTCTTGTCCTAGATTCTAACAGACACTGTAACAAACAGGTTCATAAGGGCTGCAAGAACCACAGTTTACAACAGCAACACAAAAGCTACTTATCGTTACTGTCGGATTCCACTTATAGGAGATGCTTAGAATCATCAAATTCATAGAGTCAGAAAGCACATTGGTAGATGCCAGGGGCGGGGGGTGGGGGGATGGAGAGGGAACAGGGAGTTAGCATTTAATGTGGACAGAGTTTCGATTTAGGAAGGTGGAAATTTGGAGAGATGGATAATGGTGAGAGTTGCATAGCAGTACAAATGTACTTAGTGCAAATGCACTGTACAAAGATGATGAAGATAGTATGTTTTATATTATGTGAATTTTGCCACAATAAAAAACATTTTAAAAATATTACTATGGTTCACATTCACATTGCCACAGGACTTTTGTATTTTAAATAACTTAGACCCCAAGACTCCCTTAAAAGAGAGACACAAAGCCAATGTAAAATAAGTAACTATAAATAAAATGTACAGACCCAAGTTCTTCACTGCACTGACACTGAAGGGCAAAGGCCATTGACTGATCCATGCCAAGGTCTGGACTTCAGCGAGACTCTGTGTGGGAAAGAGCCTGAGATCAGTCTGATGCCACTGTTGGCAACCACCCACCTGGCCCTCTCAGTCAATTTCATCCCACTCCTGTTGGGGCAGCTTGCCTTCTATCCAGATTCGACAGGGTCAAATTTGTCTCCATCCAAAAGTTATAACAAGGGGCATGACTCAATGGGCCCAGGCCAGAGCTTGGGGATACTGGTGACAGTTAGTGTCATGTCACTACAGAGGCTTCCCACGTGGCACTAATGGTAAAGAATCCACCTGCCAATGCAGGAGACATAAGAACTGTGGGTTTGATCCCTGGGTTATGAAGATTCCCCTGGAGAAAGGAATGGCTGCCCACTCTAGTATTCTTGCCTGGAGAATTCCATGGATGGAGGAGCCTGATAGGCTACAGCCATAGGGTGGCAAAGAGTTGGACACAACTGAGGTGACTTAGCATGCAGACAAGTACTAGAGGCAGAGCTAAAGTGGAAGAGATTAGTAGCCAGACAGCACTATTCTCTCTCCAACCTTTTAAAAATATAACTGCCAAGCAGCTTCCCAGATAGACATGTAGCACCAACACCCTACTCTGAAAAAGAATAGCAATTAACAAATACCTTCTGAAGTCATCTAGCACTATAAGTAAAAGACCAGAAACCTGACTGAGTTCTGTCTCAAGATCCCCAGGTGACCTCACACAGTCACCTCACCTTTCCTCTACTTAGCCATAAAATAGAAGACTCCTCCCCTGCCTTACCAGAATGATGTTAAGATGGATCAGACCATTTCTCTAAGGTGTTCTAGGATTCCCCAGCGAGGGCAAGTCCACAAGCACTAGAATTAGAGTCACTGCCCCTCATTTCAAAGAGGAGGAGAAAATGAATAAAGAAAGGAACATGTGGTCACTGAGTCGAGAACTCAAAGAGCATTAAGCTCCTTCTATAATCCGAGGCAGGTCCCAAGAGAGGGAGACTGACATGGTGAAGTCACACAAGAGTTTGGTGGTTAGGACATGATCCCCAGATATTCAGAGTCTTCATATTTGTCTTTGATGGTGTGCTGTTACTTTATTACAATCATCTTAAAGATTTGGATATGTGAGCACTACCAAGAGAGTGGCAAGTACCTTGATTATGGTTTTTTGGTCTTACCATAGTGGGGTTAACTGGTCATCAGCAAGAGTGCTGAGTTCAAATTTATGTGCTTTAACTTGTTTCCATGCTGTTGGTTGTTCCAACAGTGGCAATTTTGGCTCTCCCTATAACTGGATCATTATTGAGGACAGAGCAGGAGGGGTACTGTCTCTTTCAGAGCTCAGCACTGGCAGGAAGTGTGCCCACCAATCTTAAGAATGGGGACACAGGGGACTTCACCGGTGGTTCAATGGTTAAGACTTCTCCTTCCAATGCAGAGCATGCGAGTTCAATTCCTGGTCGGGGAGCTAAGATCCCACACGCTTCCTGGGCAAAAACCCAAAGCATATAACAGCAGCAATGTGGTAAAAAATTCAATAAAGACTTTTAAAATGGTCCACATCAAAAAAGAAAAAAAAGAATGGGGACACAGAAAATAGAAGACTGGGTGAACTTATTTGAAAAAGTGTTTTCTGAAAGATACACACACACACACTTGTAGAGGTAGATAAGTGGGCAGAATCAGATGCAGTGAAACCTCAGTAATATTGGGTCTTAGATTAAGAAATGAGGATCCAGAGACCCTGAAGCAAGGGACTAGGCCCTCTAAGAAGATACTATAGAAAGCTTCTTAATGGCCGTTCTTAAGTGCCTTTTCATCATTACTATCTCTTCAACAGCTCTGAGAGCCCTTTTCACTTCTCTTGACCTTATTTCAAACTACTGCCTGTGCTTAACTGGAGAACCTCCTACTCAATAAATAAATTGCTTCTCCTCCCTCTTCCCTGGCCAATATAAAATCAATTGTTTGACAGACTGCTTTGTTGCCATTTTCTCAAAGTCATGAAGGAAAGATATGCACCTTATTTGTACACACATTAACTTAATTTCAGTCTCACCCACTCAAGCACAGCGCAATTCTTCAAACTCTGACCCTAGCCTGTTTGCTACTTGGTGTCCATGGCAACCACTGCCAAGCTGCTCAGAGAGAGCTTCAAGGAGTGGCAGTAAAGTGCATCCCCCAACAGAGCCGTTAGCTCTTAACTGGGGGCTGCAGACCCATCTCCGAAGCCTCACGCATTGGCTTTCATTAGGGGAGGGTAGTGTTGTCCAGGGCTCCTCCCCGGAAGAGTTATGGGCTGCTTCTCGCACTCAACCTGTTGAAGATAGAGCACTAATTGTGAAATATTGAAACTAAGTGAAAGTGATAGTCGCTCAGTCATGACTCTTTGTGACCCCATGGATGGTAGCCCATCAGGCTCCCTTGTCCGTGGAATTCTTCAGGCCAGAAAGTGGAGTAGGTACCCATTCTCTTCTCTGGGAGATCTTCCCAACCCAGGGATCGAACCCAGGTCTCCTGCATTTCAGGCAGATTCTTTACCATCTGAGCCACCAGGGAAGCCCAAGACTAAGTGGGAGGGCAGATTATGCCCAAGACAACTTCCCCAGTAGTATTCTTCTCCCATGATTCTGTCCACTGCAGCTCCCACCACACCTCTTGCTTAACTAACTACAGTCACAGATCTCAACACCCCAAGAGACAATACACATGAATGCCTAGCCGCTTTCTAGTGGTCCCTACCACTTGGTGACCTACAACTCATTCTCCTCACTTTCTTAACTCATATCAAGAATGCCTGCATGATCGTCTTGCCATCAAACTCTTTTTTAAAGAAAAAGAGCCATATTCATAATGGTCCAGGAACTGGAGGATTTATGAGCCAAGAGAAAATGGTATTGTTTCTCCAAATATAGAGAAAGCTGTTCAGTCTTCAAACTGTTTTCATGAGTTCCATATTATTGGCTTTGCTCAGGGAGCTTAGCTGAAAAGTTGTCAGATGGAGATAAATTTCCCTTTACTGTACTCCAGAGGAAGATGGGGATGGTTTCGTTTGCGATCTCGTTGCAACAGAACCCAACACATCAAACAAAGTGGTGTTTTGTTTTTTGTTTTTTTTTTTTTTTGCATAAAGAGGACTAGTTCAGACTTGGTTCTTTGTGGAAACTGGAAAGAACCCATTACTCAAGTGTTCTCTTCATAGAATCTACATAAATAAGAATAATATTTGAAGTGGCAGAAACAAGTGAATAGTTTTATCTTCTTAGCTGCGCGAGAAAAGGAAACAGAAGGCTCTTATGCACAATCCTTTCCAGTAGAACTACTGAAATGTAAAGATATGGTTTCAAGCTGTCCTTGAAAGCAAGACATTCCTATGTGTGCTGCCTGGGTCTGTCGTCCCAGATAAAAACTAGTAGCAAGTTTAAAGAAAAGGTGAAAAACAAAGAAGACGTGGTTCTAGCCTCCAAGGAGCTCATGAGTTCATAGAGAAGCAGTCAGATGGACAGATGATCATGGTCTAACTGCAGTGACAGAAAGGAACAAGATCCTAACGGGAACACACAAGAAACATGCCTGACTTAGAGACCCGGACAGCTTGGTCCTGATGACTTGTTGAACTGAGTCTTCAGGGCCCAATAGTTCACCTGGTTTGGTAAAAGGGGGTGGAAATTTGTATTTGCATAGATATGACAAGCTCCCTTGTCAGAGTGAATGGTAATAAGCAGTGCCAATTAGGAAACGGAGAGGAACTCAGATGTTGTAAAGCAGAATGGTTGAAACTTGATACCAATAAGAACACAAGACTATACTGGCCAGAACACAATTCTGTCTTTCATCACGACTTTTTGATCCTCAAGAAACAGGATTTTTCCACTAGGAAATATAGTAGCATGATATCTGAAATGAGAAGGTTCTGCTTAGGGATTAAACTACCTCATCATTTTATGATGGAGAAACTGAGGTGCTGAGAGAGAGACTAATACATATAGCAGCCACACAAGCAGTGAGTGAAAGAGAAAAGATTTAAACCCAGATCTGATTCCAGTGTCCAGCTTCTCTGTGCCACACCACCCAAGACTATGCCAATACAGGGACAAACAGATATCTACATATGGAATCCCTTGAAAAGGCCACCTGCCTTGTCACCCCCATCCCACTTCCCACCCAACTACCTGGAATTATTAGTGTTTAGGTTAAGAGTCCATTCGTAAGAAAACATACTATACCGGAAAGATGACATTTGAAGGCAATATAAAGTCTCATCTTTTTTCCCTTGTATTTGGAGTCCTCTTTTTTCTCATCATTCAAAAACATTGATTGAACACCTGCATACAGGGCACTGTGCTGAATGATATACACACTAATTAGTTTAAACTGGGGCCCTGCCCTCAAGTTCTTTGAGTCTAATTGGGACGACAGGACATGTGCCTAGTTTGGGTAAATAATCAGTAGTCTGAGGAAAGGATGAGAGGTAGAAACCATGTAGAAATTTACAAGTGGGAGTGATCACCAGACAAGCCAAGTAGAATACAGGCTTCCTGAGGGCAGGGTGCTTTATGTTGTTCATTACGATATCCCCTAAAACAGTTTGGAACCTAGTAAGTGCTCAATAAATATTTGCTGAGTTAAATAAATAGCTTCTTGACATTTTTCAGGGTGGGGGGAGGGTAGTCCTGGTATTTATCACTTGGAGAATAATTCCCAGTCCTCGGTGCACTGCGTACTGTGGCTTTTGCTTATGGTACACCACACAAGCTCCCCAGGGAGATGTGTAGTAATGAATGCACAGCCTATGGCTTAAACGTTTGCAAAATCCTTGCAAAGGTGTGCTCTCTGCCACTCCATACCATGGATGCATGCTTCCCAGAGGTGAAGGCTAATGTGGAGCCAGGGCTTTTTGTTTATTTGTTCCTTATGACCTCAAGCTCTTTTCAGCAAAAGGCACAGCCCTTTGATAGCAATGCAGTTCTGGGAGTCTGGGAGACACGACTCCATTATGTGCTGGCTCATCTAACAAGACAGA
>SJYT01001510.1:270382-288345 GCA_006410635.1 Cephalophus harveyi | reverse complement strand
GCAAGAATACTGGAGTGGATTGCCATTTCCTTCTCCAGGGGATCTTCCCGACCCAGGGATCAAACCCGGGTCTCCCGCATTGGAGGTAGACGCTTTAACCTCTGAGCCACCAGGGAAGCCTGGTATTCAGTGATTATTCAGCAATTAATATATTAGGTAGTATCCAGTCAGGCAGATAGAAACTGGAGGAGCTATGTGAAGTGGTAGACATTATAGGCAGAAATGGGCAGGAACAAGGAAGTTACACTTGCCAAAAGTAGTTTGATTCTAGCAAGGTCTCTTTCCTTTAAGGGATGGTAAAGGATTACTTTACCAGACGGATTACTAGTCCATCCGTCTAGTCAAGGCTATGGTTTCTCCTGTGGTCATGTATGGATGTGAGAGTTGGACTGTGAAGAAGGCTGAGCGCCGAAGAATTGATGCTTTTGAACTGTGGTGTTGGAGAAGACACTTGAGAGTCCCTTGGACTGCAAGGAGATCCAACCAGTCCATTCTGAAGGAGATCAGCCCTGGGATTTCTTTGGAAGGAATGATGCTAAAGCTGAAACTCCAGTACTTTGGCCACCTCATGTGAAGAGTTGACTCATTGGAAAAGACTCTGATGCTGGGAGGGACTGGGGGCAGGAGGAGAAGGGGATGACAGAGGATGAGATGGCTGGATGGCATCACTGACTCAATGGACGTGAGTCTGAGTGAACTCCTGGAGTTGGTGATAGACAGGAAGGCCTGGCATGCTGCGATTCATGGGGTCGCAAAGAGTCGGACACAACTGAGCGACTGAACTGAACTGACTAACTGACAGAGACCTAAACCCAGGTAGTCTAGCCTATACTCTTGACCACCCTACTTCACTGCCTCTCAACTATTATGTTCCCTGTTTTACAGCTAGAAAACTGAAACTGAGAGGTCAAGTAACTTGCCTAATGTTTCACAACTTGGACTTGGCAAAGCTAGGATGCACTGCCCTTAGCAGATCACCTTTTCTTTATTATATAACCACTTATACCCCTTCTAACTTAGCTTTTCCAGTGAACCATATCAGTCACAATTTCTTATGGAGCCAGCCCTGGCTTACCATTACAACAAATGCCTATAGTTGGTCCAAATAAAAACCTTCCCTCTAGTGTGTAAGCACTGTAAAACAGCAAGACTCTCCTGAAATCAAGAGAAATCACCCTCTGAAATACATCTCTCTTTGTTTTCAAAATAGCATTCCCTTTAAGTCACCTGTTTGTCAGGATCCCACTTATAAAAACCACAGGAAAAAATCATTCTTTAGTTGGAGACAAAGTCCTTTCTATCTCTAGCAGGTTATGAGTTAGTCATTCTCAGTATGCTGTACATATTTCTGTTCTCACACTTCTCCTGATGGGTTATAATTGTCTCTTAACTTGGCAATCTTTCCTACTCTAATGGTGGGATCCTCCAGGCTAGGCACCAAGTTCTGGTGACCTCTGCCTCCCCAGTGTCTGGACCCAGGATCGGTACAGAGCAGGCCTTCAACAAATGTTCACTGAAAGAAGGAATGAATGAAATGTGGTTAAGAGAAGCAGCCTTTCCATCTACTGGGTACTTCTGAGTCTAGTGGTATGCAGGTAAACTGACTTTCAAGGTGAGGTGGCGGGAGAGTCCTAATTTGTAGTGTTGGCTAATTTCTGTGATGCATTGGATTACCCCAAAAAATTGATTTGGGCTTTTGCATACCATGTTACAAAAACTCACACTAACTTTTTGGCCAGACCAATAAATATTTCCACCATGGCTGACTTCAAGCTACCAATAGTTTATTGTATTAGCGTGATCACAAAAGTGCATGAGCTATCAGATGAGGAAGAGAATGGAAATTCAAATAGCGAAAGTGAAAGACCAAACCACACATTTGTGAATTAGGAGAATTATGTGTTTTACAGCCCAGAAACTAAGCTTCTATCATTTGTCATCCATTTGCAAATTGAGATAAACTTAAACGACACAGCTCCCAGAAGAGAGAGAAACTTGCCAAGTAAGGAACTATCCTGAAAACCAAAAGCCCAGGAAGCACACTGGGTTTCTGAGATATATTTCCTTTTATTTGAAAATGAAGATATGTTTACTTGCTTCCTTCAGCAATCAGAAAATTTCCCAGAGTAGGGTGTCAAATGTTGGAAGCGTTGCACAGACAGAAAATGCATTCACAGAGGCAAAATCAGGGAGTTTGAAGAAGAACATCTCATTTTCCACATGTTTCTTCCTGTCCCCTCTCAGCTTAAAGAAACATCCCGGGATGAACCTGGGTGTCTAAAACTCTACCCAACCGTCCATGGTCTGGCTTTGCACAGTGTAATGGAGCTAATAAGTAAACGGTAGGATTTGAATCCAGAACCACCTGACTGCAAGGTTCACAGCTCTTTCTAGAACAGCATCTTTAACAAATACTTCTTGTAAGCTTTCAGGGTGATTCATATCACATCTATGAAGAGTTTTAGACTCTTACAAGTTTCAACTCTATCATTTCAGGTGAGATACTAGAATTCTTGATCCTGATAAATATCTATAGATGGAAAAGTGTGGGTCCTGGGCCAGTGAAGGAAGTCTTGCAATATCCCACCCATATCCAAGTGGTTGTGGCTGGAAAAAAACACATGCTGGAGTGACTACTCAGCTTTATGCCAGATGATGCCTTTCCTTTTTCTTTAATTCAAGTAACAAATCCAGTGGCACTGCCAAGCCTTCTACTCACCACCTGTACAGTCCTTCAAGTAGGTCTTGAGATTCAAGATTATAGGGCTTTGGGTCCAATTTTACAACATCTACAGAGAAAAGAAAAAAGATACAACATGATATTTAGCATAAAGTTGTAAATATTAAAACAAAAGTTGTTATAAGTGTGAACATAAAATAGTTGACAGTAAATTTCATAAAAGTGCATAAAGGACACTGCTATTTAAAATATATTGCTTAAAATAAGTTATCAGTGATTTAGGGAGATAGCTGATACAAAATGCAGAGACTACAAAAGTCAGATATATGGCTATGTTGAAGAGAAACTAACATTCTTTCTTGCTATTACTCTGGGTTGAATACTAGTTTAAATCACCCATACCTCACCTCTTGGGAAAAAAGCCTAGAGTATTGCAAATAGAAATAGGTGCTGTGAAAGGTCTTCTAGATGAGATACTTTAAGGAAAGACACAGTGTTTGGAAATTCATCATTTTACTGTAAGTTAGGCTGATGGAAACGTCCAGATGTTTTAAGTATTTATTATTTGCCCTATGACCAAGAACTCTAGTTGATCAAAGCTGCTAGGCTTCCTAGGTGGGGCAGTACAAGTAAATTGCCTTAGGAAAGCCTTTGTAAGTTTCCACATTTGTCATCTGTACACAGTCTTGGGCATTATATGCTACCTCCCAAACTGCCCATCAGCTTGCTCCCTTACAAGACTCATGACCCTTTGAAAGTAGATGAGGATACTCTTAAGATTTGAACCATAAGGCAAATAAAACTTGTTTTGTCTCGACAGGAAGACATGGTCTTCCTGTATTCTCTTCCCTAAAGACACAGCTGCATTAAGGCAATATTCGCCACTACTCCTGACGGTACACCAGAGGATTTGCAGTGACATCTGGATGAATAGATTTTGTTTTCACACAGTTGTATTTATTTTCTTGTAGGTAGTTTCATGGATATTATTGCTTTGGACACTGCTAAATTTAAGTAAACAAGCAGCTATAGAGATAAATATCAAGAAAATGATAGTATTGTGGTATGTGGATAGATACAAATTGTTAAGGAAATTTCTGAGGATATGAAATTTGAGAAATAATGTTTTAGGGTTAATACAATGAGGTGTTCTCACCAAGATCAACATGTGTTGAAATGGTCTCTTAGTCTTCCAGGCAAGAATGATCTGTTACTCCTGTAACTTAGTTGTGGCCATTTATTGCCTCTTATTTGTAGGTTCTCTTTGCCTCTCCTGCTATTTAAATCTTCTGCATATTCTATTCAGTCACAGTGAATGTAATATTGAAATCTGGGAAGTGAAACTTTCCAAAGACATGTTCTTGGGTGAAATCTTTGTCCTCTAATCCTTGCATCCTAGCATTTTATTAGATGCCCTATTCAATTGCCTTCTCTCTGCATAAGCTTTCCCTGTAGACAGTATACACGCTGATGAGATTTCTCGGTTATCCTCCCATTTTCCTTCTTTATGAAAAGCTTCAGCCTTTCTTTTTCCATCTGCACCCTCCCCATCGCCACTGGACTGACTCTGGTATGGGTGACTGACTCTTTTCTGCGTCACTAATCCAGCACATTTATTCAAGTCAGATGCCTGCAATATGAATTCCTGACATTCAGTGTGTGCAGATTGAGATTATTAGAAAAATAATTCTAAAGAAATTGACTTGTGATATATGTTTACTAAGACTAAAGCAATTTAGTAGCTTGGAGTTTTCATTCAAGAAAATGAATGGCTTTTATCATATCTGATGGAAAGTTTCTTCTGGGAAGTCTGGCATATTCTGAGGCTGATTTCTGCTACATATATCAGAAGTTAATCCCTTTAGAATTATTTTTCTAATCTCAATCTGCTGAAATTAGATAGGTTGCCACAGGATAGCAGTATCTTCTTGTAACTGAGGAAGCAGAAAAGGGAGGGCGACTGAAAAAAAATGTCTTCTCTTTGAACACACACACACACACACACGTGGTCTAATAGTTTTTTCTTGAAGAGAAAATATCTATATAATGGGTAAATCTGTTAATGGTAAATTAACACCAGAAACCTGCTTCATCTCTCTCCCCAGCCCTCCAAACATTCTCAGGATACCTAAATCAAAGAGAAACAGATTAAGGTGAACAGCAAGGCATGTTCTGTACCCAAATCTTTATACATAGATCGCCTGATGTAGAAAACCCAAACATGGAGATATTTAGGTCTGCAAATAACCTAATCTGCATACCAGATGGATCTAAGGGGAAAAAAACATAGACACTTTTCCACACATACTTTTTTTTTTAATGTGAGCATAGAAAAACAGATGCTTTTGCTCCCAAAGGGTCTGTGGGCCTCTCTCAAGTAGTCTTATGGAGCAATTTAACTTCAAATTTCTAAAATTATGCAGATCAAGCATTAAATTGGAAAAGAAAAGGCCTCTAGAAAACCAACTCAACATTTTCTGAATTATTTTTAGCTGCTCAATAATACCCAGCCCCCAATTTCACAGAGAAGAGGATGGGGGTGTCAACAAGGGGACTTCTCCCCGCAGTGGGTCAACTATGATTCACTGACTTCTTTAACAAATAATTTAATGCTCTGCTACATGCATGGTTCAGTGAGTTCGTATATAAGAGCTTTTTCTTCTGTGAATAAAACTATTGTCTAAGTCTCACTGAATGAGGATTGTGGCACTTTTTTCTTTCAGGTCTTATTTGTGGGCATAAAAATAAATCTCCTTAAAACAATGAATTTCATCTACATTTCACACTTGTTCCCTTCTTGCATTGATCATATCTGCCATCACATCAAGCCATCCATCTTCTTCAACAAATCTTAGGAAGGCACAGCGAATACACAATATGGATTTGGGAACTGGGTATTTCCTCCTGAAATTTCACAATAGACTGTAAAATGGCTTTTATACTTGAAGTTCTGAAACTAATTCAGGAAGAGCGATTATAATTGCTATAAAAGCAAAGTTGAATATTCTCTTGGTTACCAGAGTCATTAAAGAACTGAGGGTACAATTTATGCCTTGTTCATTTGTAACAGATGGAAAGAAAAAAGATTTAAGACTAACTGAACAAGAACCGCTGTCATTAACTAGTTCATTTGTGCACAGTATTAGTATTATTTGTGCACAAGCCTTCTATCCCACCCTTCTTCCCACAAGCCCTGCACCAAACATTCAAAAGAAGGAAAGACCAAGAGCAAAACATGACACTTTTGGCAGTGAGGCCTCACTTAGCTCACATCCATAGGATCGTTGCTGTGCTACGTAAGTTAAGATTTTGAGATGATTGAAATGTATTATCTTAGGTATTGGGAATTGGGGCATTTCTGAAGGAAACCTTCCCTAAAATGTATTCTAATTTCCCCAGGTTTTTTCAGCAGAAATTGCTGAACACAACAAGCCATGCCCTGATGACTCAGGCACTCAGGATGAACATCCATGATTATACTGTAGTACAATGTCATCTATTTTTTTTTTCCAGACTCCTCCTTCCTCTTTAAGTCAGTCCATCACTTCCTCTGCTGCCAATGTACCTCATTCTAACATCACTCCCCTCTCTCCATAGACACCTCCTTCAATTTGTAGCTTTTCATTTACTGTGCACTGGAAAACCAAGATTGGTAGGAACTGTAAGTTAACTGAGTGAAGAAGACACTGAAAGTAAAGATGAAGAAATAATTACAGCCTTTAAGTCTTTGTGACACCTAAAGTTTCCTATCTTTAGATAACTTTCTCATCTCTTCCAGTTTAGGCTTAATTTCAAAAAGGCAGTACTGTGAGAGAGCCACGTTCAAATAAGTGAGTTTGTTTGACACAGATCATCTGGGCATGGGTTAAAGTGGGTATTCTAATAGCTTCAAGTTTTTCTGAAACAGAAACAATATCTTAGTAAATGACCCCTCTCCACAGTTATTTAGCCCCACATCATTACATGATGTACATCCCAAACCCTTTTACAGATGTTATTCAGTTTGATCCTGACAACACTGCTGAGATAGGAAAGGCCAGGCTCATGGTCCAAGATTATAGATAAGGTGATGGAGGCTGGAGAAAGTTAAGTGATTTGCCTATAATCAAGCTGAGTTCGTGACAAGGTTGGGCACCTGGGTTCTCTTTGAGGGGGCTCATCTAACAATACTTATGTTTTCTATGGCTCCCTCTTGTCTTCCTGATTCTCCAAAGGAGACTAAAGCCTGTGTCTGGCGAGACGACTTACTCTGTTTCCTTTGGGCTCACTTCTTTATTTCTCTCCAAGCTCTCCCAGATGTCTCAGGAATCTGACTCATTTTTCTAACAGAACTCAAACCCCCCTGATTTTATTGTGTTGAGGGTTGTCAGGGAATTAAAAATTCAACAAATGTATGGTCCCAACTTGCCATCAAAAGTTAACAGATGTCACCAAGAAGGATGTTTTTTGCCAGCGGACACTGAAGAATACATCCCAGCAGATACCTAACAGCTCATTTTATGTCATGGCAGTGTGAGAAATCACCTCCTCAAGACAATCATTAACCTTTCATTCCCTCCATAAATAATCAGTTAGATATGTGGCTTATATTTTAAATTAATTGAAATGAGCTCTCTCCCTCTCTGGACTTGAAATGACTGAAAATAAGCATGCTATTTACATATGTGTTTCCATTCCTCTATCCCTCCCAGCAGACTGTGGATGTCTCTTCATCCTCTTCTCCAAGAACCTAAAGTCATTATTGACATTTGACATTTAGCACATATTAAGAAACCATGTAATGTACTGCCAAGAGTGGGTTCTGGAGGTACACAGACCTATGTTCTAAGTCCAGCTTTAGTATTTCTTAGCTAAATGGCCTTGGGTAAATTACAAAAATTCTCTTTGGTTGAGATTCCTCATCTCAAAATGAAACCAATGGTACTTAAGCTGTTAAATTGTTCCAGGGAATACAGCACCTAGCATAGTGCTTGACATATACTAGGCACTCAGTTAAGGGTAGCTGGTTTTAATATTATCATTGCCAGTTCCTTCTCCAGGGGATCCTCCCGACCCAGGGATCAAACCCGGGTCTCCCGCTTTGGAGGCAGACGCTTTAACCTCTAAGCCACAAGGGAAGCCCCATATTATCATTATGGCCCTTTATATGTAGTTCTGGTTCGAGATGTACACAATGTTGTTGCTTTCTCCAGTTGTTCTTAGACCCTTGACAGCTGTGTCCATAGAGGAATGTATGATGAAGTTTAATGGCCCCTTATTTGCACAGGTTCCAAATACGATATTCATACTTTTGTGTTATTTTTCTAGAAGAGGGCTCGTAAAGTGAAATTAGCTTCAAGCTTCTGTAAAACCTGGTTCTGCTTCTGGTAGTGTCTTTAAGCTCTATTTTATCGCCCGCCCTCTTCCCACTCCCATATATTACTCTGCACATAGTCAGTCCTCAATAAAATCACATTTTATAAAATCCTTAATTAACCAGAATTTTTCCTGTACTTAACTGTAAGGAAATAAGCTTATGTCAGGTATTTCGTCAAAAACTTCCAACTGCCAACCGATACATTCAGTTGGAAAGTATTCAATCCACTTATATGTTTTCAGATAATAAAAATGCACTGTGTGAACTGTTTAAGGTGATGGAGGCTGGAGAAAGTTAAGTGATTTGCCTATAATCAAGCTGAGTTCGTGACAAGGTTGGGCACCTGGGTTCTCTTTGAGGGGGCTCATCTAACAATACTTATGTTTTCTATGGCTCCCTCTTGTCTTCCTGATTCTCCAAAGGAGACTAAAGCCTGTGTCTGGCGAGACGACTTACTCTGTTTCCTTTGGGCTCACTTCTTTATTTCTCTCCAAGCTCTCCCAGATGTCTCAGGAATCTGACTCATTTTTCTAACAGAACTCAAACCCCCCTGATTTTATTGTGTTGAGGGTTGTCAGGGAATTAAAAATTCAACAAATGTATGGTCCCAACTTGCCATCAAAAGTTAACAGATGTCACCAAGAAGGATGTTTTTTGCCAGCGGACACTGAAGAATACATCCCAGCAGATACCTAACAGCTCATTTTATGTCATGGCAGTGTGAGAAATCACCTCCTCAAGACAATCATTAACCTTTCATTCCCTCCATAAATAATCAGTTAGATATGTGGCTTATATTTTAAATTAATTGAAATGAGCTCTCTCCCTCTCTGGACTTGAAATGACTGAAAATAAGCATGCTATTTACATATGTGTTTCCATTCCTCTATCCCTCCCAGCAGACTGTGGATGTCTCTTCATCCTCTTCTCCAAGAACCTAAAGTCATTATTGACATTTGACATTTAGCACATATTAAGAAACCATGTAATGTACTGCCAAGAGTGGGTTCTGGAGGTACACAGACCTATGTTCTAAGTCCAGCTTTAGTATTTCTTAGCTAAATGGCCTTGGGTAAATTACAAAAATTCTCTTTGGTTGAGATTCCTCATCTCAAAATGAAACCAATGGTACTTAAGCTGTTAAATTGTTCCAGGGAATACAGCACCTAGCATAGTGCTTGACATATACTAGGCACTCAGTTAAGGGTAGCTGGTTTTAATATTATCATTGCCAGTTCCTTCTCCAGGGGATCCTCCCGACCCAGGGATCAAACCCGGGTCTCCCGCTTTGGAGGCAGACGCTTTAACCTCTAAGCCACAAGGGAAGCCCCATATTATCATTATGGCCCTTTATATGTAGTTCTGGTTCGAGATGTACACAATGTTGTTGCTTTCTCCAGTTGTTCTTAGACCCTTGACAGCTGTGTCCATAGAGGAATGTATGATGAAGTTTAATGGCCCCTTATTTGCACAGGTTCCAAATACGATATTCATACTTTTGTGTTATTTTTCTAGAAGAGGGCTCGTAAAGTGAAATTAGCTTCAAGCTTCTGTAAAACCTGGTTCTGCTTCTGGTAGTGTCTTTAAGCTCTATTTTATCGCCCGCCCTCTTCCCACTCCCATATATTACTCTGCACATAGTCAGTCCTCAATAAAATCACATTTTATAAAATCCTTAATTAACCAGAATTTTTCCTGTACTTAACTGTAAGGAAATAAGCTTATGTCAGGTATTTCGTCAAAAACTTCCAACTGCCAACCGATACATTCAGTTGGAAAGTATTCAATCCACTTATATGTTTTCAGATAATAAAAATGCACTGTGTGAACTGTTAAGGTGCTGTCGCTCAGTCGTGTCCGACTCTTTGCGACCCCATGGACTGTAACCTACTAGGCTTCTCTGTCCATGGGATTCTCCAGGCAAGAATACTGGAGTAGATTGCCATTTCCTTGGTGTTAATACAGTGTTTCTCATGAAAATTAGGCTAACAGTGATGATCTTAAGGCATGGCTTCTCAGCCTCAGCACTGCTGACACTTCAGGCGGGATAATTCTTTGTTGTGGGGGCTGCCCTGCGCACTGTCACCCCTCCCAGATAGGACAACCAAAATGTCTCCAGGCATCACCAGATGTCCCCTAGGGGAAAAATCCCCTCCCCCACAGCCTAGGGTGTTACAGGCAGCACCAAAAGAGGCGCAGATGTTCAGAAGTCTTTCATATTAAGGTAGGAAAAGGCAGGCATGCATTTTAGGAAAGTGCTTTTTTCCCCTCAAATCACTTCTGCTAGAAAAGTTTTCAATAAGCCAAGGCAACCTCGATTAACCTGAAAATCCCATTAACCCCATTCCTTGTGTGTTCTATTCCCTAAGCATTCCAGATAAAGAAAGAAAAATGTACCATACATTCTATTTTCTAATTTGTATGCAAAGTTCAGCCCATTTTCTGGCTCAGCAGCTAAGTACAGAAATCCAGTTCATGGGTGAGGGCTCATCAGCTTCATCACTTTTGCCATCTATTTTAAGTGACACTGATGCTACTGACCTGGAAGTTTAGAGAGCTTCTTTTGCCCCTGTTGTTGACATTTTTAACTTTCATATTAGCAGTTCGTCCTGTTATCCTCTGCCTGAAAGTAAAATGTAACAAAAAGCAATCTGGCCCAATTCACTATGATTTACTGCGTATAAAAGACCTAACACTTTGTCGATTATTTAAAAGTAATTTGCTGTAGCCATCCTAATGATTGTGCAATTGAAAAATGTCCTTGAGTAAGCCATATTTATTATCTTTTATTTCTGCAGGTTGTGATCCTGGGGAAACATTCAAGAGGTTACCACTACATGCTCGCTAACCTGGTAAGAACAGCAGAGTTCAAGTTTTCCGGGGCATTATATCCTGTTCCGTTTGTGTCCCCTGTAATTATCCCAAAAAGAAATATGAGAGAAGCCTAATGTGTTTTTTAGACACTTGGAGAAATGAGTCCATAAATACAAAAACCTGAATGCAATACTGCTACTGCTGCTGCTAACTCACTTCAGTCGTGTCCGACTCTTAGCAACCCCATGGACTGCAGCCTACCAGGCTCCTCCATCCATGGGATTTTCCAGGCAAGAGCACTGGAGTGGGGTCTGAATGCAATAGTCTGTTCTCAATTATGTTGTCTCGGTTTTAGCTGTGAATCTTATATTCTCTCCTCATTTAAAAAAATAATAATTTGATATGATTCTTCACTGATTATTCTTAGATTTAACTTGGATTTGAAATGTCAACCATTTTAATCAGGTTTGAAATGTAAAATAAGGAACAGAGGATACAAGAAACAGACTCTTTCCCCCAATTAATCCAAGCATGCTGCTGCTGCTACTGCTGCTAAGTCGCTTCAGTCGTGTCCGACTCTGTGCGACCCCATAGACAGGAGCCCAACAGGCTCCCCTGTCCCTGGGATTCTCCAGGCAAGAACACTGGAGTGGGTTGCCATTTCCTTCTCCATTGTGTGAAAGCGAAAAGTGAAAGTGAAGTCACTCAGTCGCATCCAACTTCTAGCGACCCCATGGACTGCAGCCCACCAGGCTCCTCCATCCATGGGATTTTCTAGGCAAGAGTACTGGAGTGGCTTGCTATTGCCTTCTCCGTAATCCAAGCATATGTGTACATTTGTACTGGATTTGTCTTTCTAGAAACAGTCCACTACCAAATCTTTTCAAACCAGATGTGAAATTTGCTTGAACAAGGAACATTCAGTGATCTTGTCAAAGGGTATAGCCACCTTTCTAAATATAGTAAAATCCAACTTGAATCTTTACCTTCAAAGTCCCCATGCCTTTAAACTTTGTGACATTCTAGAAATTAGTATTTCATTAAGGTTGGTTTATAGCTCTTCTTTCTCTGAAAGGACAATTGGTTTAGGAATTATAAAATGGGTTCTAAATCGGTAATATCTGTTTGGCAGTGCTTCTGAATAATACTATCTCCCTGAAATGAAAGGGGAATGCTAAATTATCACCGATATTAAGAATCTATTAAATTATTACATGAGTTCTAGCCCCAAATTTATTTCATTGGCACAAGAGAATCATTATAGAGCTCTTAAACCAAAAAAATAGAAACAAAGGTGAGAAATTATTGTAATTATATTCTTAGATTTCTTAAATCAAAGAAAAATATTTTGTTTTAATAATGATTTTTTTAAATGGGTAAGAAAATGTTACTTATACCTTCTTCTTAAGAAGTGTGTTCACTCAAACACTTTGTAAGATGAAAATTAGAGCTACTGCTTTGAAATGTTGTATGCCTCTTCTCCAATAAATTGCTCAAAGTGGAGCACTTCAGTCCATTGTAGGGACAAATGGATTGATTCTTTTGGGAGGAGAAATCTTGATTCTTAATTTACATCTGAGTACATCCAATTTGTTTTTAGGTAACTGATAAGTAAAGGATGTTTGTTGACTCACTGGGAATTAGACCAGGGCTTGGCAGGAAACATGGAAGTTACAGGAAGGTACCTGAGGCACTTACTGACGGATTTTTACCATTGCTTCCCCACCCATAAGTATTTTGCTTTCTCTCCTTCCTTCCTTCCTCTCTTTCTTTCTTCTTCCCTCTCCCTTTCTCCTCTCCTCTGCCTAGGGTTCACTCATCACTGATGGTACATGAGATGACTTTAGATATTGCACACACAAACTTTTTTTATTATAATGGTAAATGTGTTTATTTACTATGCATTAGAAAGCCATAAAACTAGCACATCAAAATCCAAATTCTGTGGATGGTGTTACTTCATACAGGGTTAGAGATTTAACAACCAAGGAAATAAATTTTTATCTGCCAAATGTATCAAGTAAACAATAATAGCATGTTGCTATAAACAGATACAGCAAAATCTGTTTAGGGTATATGCAGTTGTGGTGCTACGTGGATGACTGAAGTTTGGGGAAGAGCACTGAACTAGGGGTCAGAAAGTTTGGATTGTCATACTGACTTGGCTACTAGCTAGCTATGGGACGTTGAGTAGGTCACTTCACCTTTGACGACCTCAGTTTCCTTGCTATAAAACTCAGATGGGAGTGGGGAGTTCATTGATGTATTGGTTGGGTCCTTTGGAAGCAGATAGCAACATATAAGTGGAGGTACAAGACAATTTATTGGGAATAATACCTGTGAAAAATAAAAGAGAGAAGAACACAACCCAGGTCTGATACCAGCAAAGGAAGAAAGTTTCATAAAAAGGTCTTCAGACCATGGGATAGCACAACAGGGAGCTCCCCCATTCTGCCCCTAAATGGCAAGCCATTGTACCCCAACCTTGCTCAGCCATTGGCTGGCAGCTGTCTGGGAAGCACACACCTCTCGCTTGAGAACCGAGGCAAACCCTGAAGGCAGCTGAAGCTGGAGACTGTTGGCCAACTCAAGTCCTGGAGGCAGTTTCTGTGTTAAAAGATCTGAGCCTGAACGAAGGACATCAATGACTGTCTCAGTTGGCCAAAGGTGACTAGATGATCTCTAAAGACCTTGCCCATCCTGGATTTCTAACTGGGCCTCCCTAATCCTACTGACAATCCTTCAGCACTTTGGTTTCCATTTGGAGAACCAGACCTGATGGAAGGGAAAGAGTATGGAGTGACAGAACAGCAAGAGAGAATCATTAGGACAAGGCTGGGGAGAATGGTCAGCTGGGTGCCTACCACAGATCTCAAACTTGTGCAACCATGGAAGGATGCCTACTACAGGAATAAGCAAAGTCCATTTCCTCAGAAAGAATGGAGTATATAGTGTCATGTCAGTCTGGATGATGAAAACGTGAATTTGTTTGCCATACTTTCAGTGGCCACTCCTTCTCTTCCTCTAGTGACCTTCTTTCCATTTACACCGAGCCACATGTTTCCATAAGCTCCTGGTCTCTATATCAAATTTCATATGGTCGATACAGATAGGAATTGTTACTCATCTCTGGTAAAATATGAGATGCATTCTCTCTTCTGTGGTTACCAGATTTTTTAAGCAGATAAAAATACCCCAAAGACACATATACATATAAACACACACCAAACCATAACAATTTAGACATTATTTAGATAATCAGAAATAGATAAGTGGAACTAAGAAGGTGTTTCCTTTCAAGATGAGCCAGCTGAACGAAAGTTGAGGACACACACAAAAGAACAAGTTCTTGTCTGAATCTTGGAGCAACAACTATACAGAACCACTGCCTTCTTCTACAAATGCAAAGTCAAAAACACTCACACTGCCTACCTAAGCTTTCCAGAACCACCTGTCCCAGAGCTCCAAACATCCCCTTTGCTACCGGGTCCTAACTATCTGGCAAAGACTTCCATGTGCTTTTACATGGACCTTTCCTGGTATAGTGAGTGAAGCCGCTCAGTCGTGTCTGACTCTTTGCGACCCCATAGACTGTAGCCTACCAGGCTCCTCTGTCCATGGGATTTTCCAGGCAATAGTACTGGAGTGGGTTGCCATTTCCTTCTCCAAGGGATCTTCCCAACCCAGGGCTCAAACCCGGGTCTCCTGCATTGTAGACAGACACTTTACCGTCTGAGCCACCAGGGAAGTCCTGGTAGCAATCCTAAAATGAGAAGACTTGGATATTCTGTGATTGCTTTAAGTCAAGGTCATGGTCACAGGTCAAGGTGTACATTTCAGAATGAACAACAGGATGCAAAAACTAACTTGTTGAAATCCCTGGAAGAAACAAAAGATTTCGGAGCATAGGCCAGAGATGTCATCTGGTCAGGGCAGAAGTGGACACACCAATAGCAAACGAGTAAGTCTCTAACAAATTCTGTATCAGCTGGTGGTGTCATTTCTTTTTTAAAAAATTTTAATGGAGTATGGTTGCTCTACAATGTTGTGTTAGTTTCTGCTATACAGCAAAGTGAATCAATTATACATAAACATGTATCTCCTCTTTTTTAAATTTCCTTCCAATTTAGGTCACCACAGAGCATAGAGTTCCCTGTGGTATACAGTAGGTTCTCCCTAGTTGTCTATTTTATACATGAATGTGAAAGTGTTAGTCACAGTCACGTCTGACTCGTTGCAACCCCATGGACTGTTACCCGCCAGGCTCCTCTGTCCATGGAATTTTCCAGGCAAGAATACTAGCGGGGGGGTGGTGAGGATGAGATGGCTGGATGGCTTCACGGACTCGATGAACATGAGTCTGAGTGAACTCCGGGAGATGGTGATGAACAGGGAGGTCTGGCGTGCTGTGATTCATGGGGTCGCAAAGAGTCGGACACGACTGAGCGACTGAACTGAACTGAACTGAATGTTCAGGCTAATCTAAAATACCTACCTGAAGTCTGATTCATTTTTTCCCAAGTTGCTCTGATAACTAAATAGATTGTATTGATGTGATGGGAGGGAGTGGAAAGAAGGAAGTGTTTCCAGTCATTAAATTTAATTTCATATGTTTAAACATTTACAGTGAACATTAGAGAGTTCTTTAAGCAAATGTTGAATGTCAGTCTGCCATTTAGCCTTACATTTAATGTCCCCTAATCAGACTGATGCTGAAAAGGATAACAGTCATTCTTAGTGGTAATCAACTCAGGCCCAAATTCATCTTTATTTTGGCCATGAATAATCAAATGCTGATGACCACCTGTGCTGATTAAAGTGGTTATCTTATTCTGTTTTGGTTGCTAAAACAAAATACCAGAGACTGGGTGGCTTATAAACAACAGAAATTTATTTCTAACAGTTCTTGAGATGAGGAAGTCCAAGGTGGAGGTGCCAGCAGGCTAGATGTCTGGTGAGGGCCTGCTCTGGTTTGCACATAGTGGCTTCTCTCGGTGCCCTCACATGGTGGAAGGAGCTAGGAGCTGTCTAGCATTTCTCTTATTAGGACACCAATCACCTCCCAATGCCCCCCACCTCCTAATACCACCACATTGGGCGTTCAGTTTTCAACATAAGAATTTTGGGGAGACATAAACATTAGACCATAACAACTGTGGATCAGAAGTCAACAGAATTTAGGGGTTTTGAGGGAGGATAATTTTGGGGGAGCTTGTAAAAGTCTTTCATGGGATTAAAGCAGAGCAGGAATTCACGTTCTTGGTGTTTGAAATTTATCCTTAGTGTATACATGGGGGTTTAGGACAACTGACTCTAATGGACAATGTTGATTGCCTAACCTGGATATTTTTTTCTCCCTTTTTTTAGATCAGAACTTTGATTTTGTTTGTGTATTTCTTCCTTCCCCATATAGTCATGTGTTTCGAGAGTAGCTGACCCCAATCCTGGCTCTAGGGATGGGCCTGACTAGCTGACATATCAGCCTCACACACTTTGTTAATAATCTGGTTCAGTGATAGATAGATAGATAGACAGATAGTGCTCAGCTGTGGACAATGAAACCAGAGGCAAAGTCTGCTAGTGAGGGTAGGAGAGGAGTTCTGAGGAGCATTCCTAAGAAAGAGTTATAAAAAAATGTTCCTCTATTTCTCTGAATGTTATTGTATCTGTATGTGATGCCTGGAACAGCTGCAGCCATTTCACAACCATTCTGAGGATAATGCAATACTGAGAAAAACACAGAGGAATCGGAAAGAACTTGGGTCTTTGATGACAATGATAAGCCACTGAATCAACTACCTCTCTCTAGACTTCTTCCTTTGTGAGACGATAAACTTTCCTATTGTTGTGCCATTGGATTTCTTATACCACCAGCCTAACAGACCATGACGGATAAAAACATCCAAGGGGAGCCTTGGTTGGAGTCTTGGCTGATTCAGTTGCTGAAATAGCTTTTCTAGTGCCAGAACTTAAAATAACGTAGGCTCTAACTATTCTATCAAAGATGAAAGTTGTATAAGACAGCTTAGTTGGAGTATATGCCATTTTGAGTAAGAATCAAAGCTAGTCTCTGTGATCCGAGGTGATCCAACAAACTTCATTGTCAATTAAATAGGGCTAAAAGGACCTCTATTTCTCAGGAGTACTTTCAAGATAAATTAAATTATATAGTTTAAAAGTGCCTTTAGAAGAAAGATACATCATGAATTCAAATAATGATAGCCCTTTTTCACATGTCTTTATATCTACATAGGAATGAAGGCTTATAACATTTCCTCTCCTGAGCCTACAGGGTAATCATATTTGCATGCTATTGTAATTTCAGTGGTAACAGTGAAAAAAAGACTAAGGATGTTCCACAAAAAAATGTTTTTAGAGAAAAACTCCCCAAATCCAAATATCCACACATATGTAACACATTAGTAGTAAAAAGTGTTGCCTTGCTTTTCTCTAGGGGATCTTCCTGACCTAAGGATTGAACCTGGGTTTCCCACATTACAGGCAGATTCTTTACCATCTGAGCCACCAGGGGAGCCCCTATTTTATACATGAAAGTAAAAGTGAAAGTGTTAGTCACTCAGTCATGCCTAATGCTTTGCGATTCCATGGACTGCAACCTGCCAGGCTCCTCTGTCCATGGAATTTTCCAGGCAAAGATACTGGAGTGGTTTGCCATTTCCTTCTCCAGGGGGATCTTCCCGACCCAGGGGTCAAACCTGGGTCTCCTGCACTGCAGGCAGATTCTTTACCATCTGAGCCACCAGGGAAGCCCAATTTTATACGCAGTAGTATATACATGTCAATCTCAATCTCCCAATCCATCCTGCCCTCCTTCCCCTCTTGGTGTTCACATGTTTGTTCCCTCTATCTATGTCTCTATTTCTGCTTTGCAAATAAGTTCATCTGATTGTTATTTCCTCTTCCAGAACTCTTTTTATGGTGGAAATGTTTCTCTACTTTAGTACCAGAGGTAACCAGCATGTATACAATTTGTCAGTCAAGCAACGTCTCTTTCTTTCATGACAAGGTCCTGGATCAGGATCCTTTCCACTGCATTCCCAGGCATGTTGAGTATTGTGATTTGTTTCATATATATCAATAATAGTATGCAGA
>SJYT01001510.1:247503-270190 GCA_006410635.1 Cephalophus harveyi | reverse complement strand
GGTTTGAGTCCCAAGTGAACAAATAGACCAGATCAAGGTTCTCCAAAGTATATTTGTACATGAGATGATTTTAGGTAATATATAGCAAACTTCTTAGACTGATTGGTTTTGCATCTATATTAAGTGTGTATTAGAAAAAGATTCATTCTCCTGTCAATTGTGTGAGGCTAAATTAGGAATTTAGGTTAAAAAACTTAGTCAACATAAGGAAAATATATGAAGTAAATAATAGTTCAGATGATCCACTTATATGGGAAAAAACTGTAAAGGTGGTATGGTGGTTTAGTCGCTAAGTCATGTCTGACTCTTTGCGACCCTCTGGACTGTAGCCCACCAGGCTTCTTTGTCCACGGGATTTCACAAGCAAGATTACTGGAGTGAGTTGCCATTTCCTTCTCCAGAGGATCTTCCTGACCCAGGGACTGAACCCAGGTCTTCTGCATTGCAGGCGGATTCTTTACCAACTGAGCCACTGGGAAGCCCCCAAAGGTGATCTATTAGAGACTAAAATTTGAAAAGCATGCGAGGGTGACTTCCAGCTCCTCATTTCTTCCCTCCTAGAGGGTCTGTTTGGACCAGGGAAAGCCAGGAGTGAAAGTTTAGGCACAGCACCTGGGTGGACCCTGAGGATGTAAGTGGGGGAGCACAACCAGTGCGTCATTAGCCTTGGAATATCAAGTCACCAGGCCGACTTCAAGTCAGTCCAAGTGGGCAAAAGCCAAGAGAGGTGTTGAGTGCCCTTAGTTACAGTCAAAACAGAGCTGCAGCTCTGAAGGATCCATCAAAGCTGTCTAACAGTTCACACACACACACACCACACACACAAACTGGATCTGGGTTGAGATGGTCCAACAATAGATATTCAGTACCCAGCCCCCAAAATAAAATAAAAATCTCCTAGCATCTGAGGTGCCCCTGTGAGACTGAGCCATAGTAGGGCTCATTCAGTCCTGCACCAGTTAACTCAACCATGGAAGACGCAACAGTTTCCTTGCCTGGGCTGAGACTGATCCCAGGGTTGGGGACAGTTGGGGGCCGTACAGGAGCAAGTAATGCAGTGTCAGTTGCAAGTCGTAAGGGGTCATGGGAGCAGGAGATCAAGTTAGCCATTGTGCCAGGGGAGAAAGGGGAAAGGAAACTATCTGAGATGCCACCCTGCTGTGCTACATGTTCTATGTAGACTTTCTCTTTAATCTCTCCAGTGAGAAGAGCCTTCTTACCTACTCACTTCCCCAAGCTTTTTAGAGACTGGGAAATGGCCTCCAAAAAGACACATGACTTGTCCAGAGTCTCCCAGCGAATCCATTACCAAGCTAGGTTTGCAATCCACGTTGGTCAGACTCTTTACCAAGAGCACCTTGCTCTTCTCATTTTACCCATTCAAGCATCTCAGTGAGACACAAGGACAGCCTCACGAAGGTCACAAAAGAACATTTGCAAAGACATACATGTATATGAATGATGTATAAACTATAAATTTATGAGGGTGAAGTAATCAGAAAGAAAAAGGCTGAAAAAAAAAAAAAAACAAGGACAGCATCTCTATCAGTCCCCCTGACACATTCATTTCTTATTCATTCTCTCTCTCCCTCCCTCCCCTCCTCTCCCCCTTGTCTTTCCCTCTCTCTCTCTCACAGACAGTCCTCTCCCCTGCTTTCTCATCCCCCTCCTTTCTCTTGCTCTCTCTTCTCTCTTTCCTTCCCCATCTGCCCCATTCATATGATTAGTTTGCCAGGAAATAATGATGGGGATTACTAGACTATATTTAATTTTTCTAAAATTTTACTAAGACATAAGCATTATTCAAAAAATTGAACCCCAAAGAGGAATCCAGGAGTTAACCTAAGCTCGAACAAGTGAACTCTGCAGCTTACCAGATCTTGGGATGTACCTGAAACAGAGAGGGCCCACTCTGTTTCAAGAGAACACAGTTTTGAATGAGACTGAGTCAGGCTGCTTTGCTTGCCAGTAACAACTGTTCCCTTCTGCTCTCTTCCCCTCCCAGGCCTTCTTATTCTGTTCTCTACTCTTTCCCTTCTTTTGTTCTTCCATTTTTAATATTCTAAATAAAAAATTCAAATGTTCACAGTCATGTGTTGTGATCTCTGACACCTCAGCAGATGGCATGTAAACACAGAGCTCACTCGGCTGGAGCCTGGCCTTGCAGGCAAGGGAGGTGGGCTTGAGCCCCCTCTGGTCCCCAGTGCCAGGAGCTCCGGTCACCTACCCTGGGTACATAAGTGCTCTGGTGGTGCAGGATTGATGTTCTTCTCCAAACAGAGACAGGACGCAACAGAGTATCAAAGGAATGAGGAACCAGGACTGGGCGGGGGTCCAATGTTCTACTGTGCGTTTAGAAAGGTACAGGCTGTTGTCAGCTTGAAGCAGCCAACTTTGCAACTCTCATTTCCCCTGTCCAAAAACACCTCCATTATAGTCATCCCTTCCTCCCCCTGAAATTAACAAGGAAAGATCACTTCCTACTCAATGTTCTAGCAAGATACATTGAAAGAATTCTATTTTCTCCCCCAGGGCCCCACATCATATCCTCTAAAACAGTGTTTCTCAAACTATCTGTAAGGAAAGGCCAGATTTCCCCCCAAGTACTCACACAATAAAAGCACAACAAAAATAAATCACTAAAAAACATAAAATAAACAAGACATATAAAATAATGCACAATTATTTAGTATTAGATTCAACAGCCATATTACCCTGGCAAATTGTTATAAAGGCTTACACTCAACTTCTTTCCTTCTATCATCTCAGACTGGTAACAAACATCAGACCAGCACCAGTCTACACATACTTGCAGAAGAAAAAAAAAAAAATGAACCTTTTGGACAACCCAATTTAAAAAGAGAGAGAGATCAGTGGCTATTTTTCCCACTAATTGCACTTATGTCAACTCATAATTATTTGTATACAAATAACTACCACTGGACTAAAGTGTTGTGAGGATAGGGACCAATTTTGATATGGCTCGCCATTGTACCAACAGATAGCACTTAGGTTTCAAAGTATGTTTGTTGATTGGATTAGAGAATAAAATAGGGAGTGAACAATACAAGCAACCTCTAATCAAGCACTAATTTATGTGGTATAATCTTTAACTCCATACATTACGCCCTCTCAGGAGGATGTGTCTGCTTCTAGAAAAAGACTTGTGTCTCTCATTAGCAATCTGATACCTTGAGTCACCACAAGTACTATTCATTTCCCTATCAAAGCATCACCCAGATGAACAATTCAGATGGCACTAACGGCACAGCCAACCTTCGTCCAAATTGTGAGATAGATGCTCGTCCTTGGCAGCCTTCCACCCTTCATTCTACTGCTTTTATCTTTCCTATAGGCAAGCCACCTTTCTCATTTCTCACCCATAATCTACCATCAACTCAATGAAAGTCACCCAATTTATCTTGTCTCTGCTTTCCTCTCTGTACAAAATGTACCCTAACAATAACATTGCGTAAAGGAAATTTTCACGTAATATCTTAAAATGAAGTACTCTAAAAGTAAGCCTTGAATATATTTATTTCCAAATCTTAATTATCTACACTACCAGAAGGAAAGTGAATTGCAGTATTACATGAATAAATCAAGGGAGACAGGATAATACCAGAGTCGTTTGAATCTTTGGAAGACTGAGTTGTCTGGCTATTCTCAAATCAGGGACACTCTGTGTTTGGATGTCAGTTGTAGAACTAATGTCTTTGTAAAAGATGACCTTGGAGAATTAATCAAACATACCAATAGCTTCTGCTGCTGCTGCTGCTGCTGCTAAGTCACTTCAGTCGTGTCCGACTCTGTGTGACCCCATAGACGGCAGCCCACCAGGCTCCGCCGTCCCAGGGATTCTCCAAGCAAGAACACTGGAGTGGGTTGCCATTTCCTTCTCCAATGTATGAAAGTGAAAAGTGAAAGGGAAGTCGCTCAGTCGTGTCCGACTCAGCGACCCCATGGACTGCCGTCCACCAGACTCCTCCGTCCATGGGATTCTCCAGGCAAGAGTACTGGAGTGGGGTGCCATTGCCTTCTCCATATCAATAGCTCACAAGCCCTGAATTGGGCACAGAGGTCATGGTTGGTTTTATACTGTTGGATTCAGATGTGGGTAACAGTGCACTGGCTCATAAAGATGTGATGTGGCTGAGAAGCAATGTAACTGATGAAATATAGCAAAACTCACAAATCTAACTTCTGGAGATGATATTCATATTGCCAACAAATCTTGCCTTAGTTGCACAGAGGCAAATAGTCAAGTGTACAGATACTTAGAACATAGGAAGTGAGAAAGTCGAGTTTCAACTTGCCCTACCTGCGAGCAGGATTGCCTCCAACCATTCTTTACCTTCTCTCATCTCCTTTAATCTCTCCTCTGCACATAATTTACTGGACCAACCAAAGGAAAGGAGACCATCATGGCAGTGAGCAAAAAACAAAAACAAGAAAATAAAATACAATTTCAACCAAACAGAATTGGTAAAATGCAAGGAGCACTAGAATTTGATATCTAGTCTAGACACAAAAAATCTTTGAGTATCTGATCATCACATCTAGTTATTAAAATCCCTATGAAATAATAAAATGGGCTCAACAGAAATTCCTCTTAGTACAGCAGGGGATTTGGAATCTTGCAGTCACTTAGCAATAAGATTGTGGAGTTTATACATAAACGTATTACATGGAAAGCACAGGAAGACATGCGAGAATGAAGGAGGACAAGAGCCCATAAGCAGTTAGGATGTGCCAGAGCCTATGTAATAACTAGCAAAAGAAGGGCACAATTGGCCTTACTAACTGGTAGCGAATACAGAGGCAACTTTAAGCTGTTTCTTCATCATTATTTACTAACTGAAATGGTGCTTGAAGAGTGAAACTTCAGTAGACACCCAGAGCTCTAAATGATGAAGTGAGGGCCTTTGTAGACAGAGGAAACAAAAATACAAAGGTTTAGAAGGGCGTGATGTGACTCGATGGACGCGAGTCTGAGTGGGCTCAGGGAGATGGTGATGAACAGGGAGGCCTGGCGTGCTGTGATTCATGGGGTCGCAGAGAGTCGGATACGACTGAGCAGCTGAACTGAACTGGACTGATGTGGCTAGACTGTGAAAGCATGAGGCCTGTTGAAGGAAAAGTTGTGGATAAGGCCAAGAGAACTAAAGATAACAGATAATGGAAATCCTTGAAGGTCAAGTCAGCATATTCAGATGTTAATTTGTCTGTAGAAAGTAGGGAGTCACTGCAGTGATTTCAGGAAAGGAGTATTATGCTCTAATGGGTGTTTTGGGAAGATAAATTTATATGCAAAAATAAACTGGGAAAGTAAAGAACTGGAGCACCAGCTAGGAAGCCAAGACAATGATCTAGGCCAGTGGCTCTTAAGCTCACTTGTGCTTCATTAATCTGTTGAGTTTTTTTTTTTTTAAAACCAGGTGGTTGGGCCCCATACCCAGTGACCCAATTGGCCTAAAGTGCCACTAATTGAAAGAAAAGATACAGGAAGAGGAAGAGATTTTAAGGGAATATAACAATTTTTCTTTGGGGCACATTCTTTTTAAGATGCACTTGGAATAAGGAAGTTAATTTAGTGGGTAGACAGAAAAAGGGGTTCTACAGTATAAGAAATGTTCTAATTGGAAATTCATTGGTATCTCATTCAGCATGAATTTGACTTGAACATTCTAAAAGAAAACAAAATGAGTTATCCTTTTCCACAAAAATATTAAAGAAATCTGTTGGAACACATTTTGTCTTTGGTAAAAATATATTATTTTAAGATATATAATTTTTAATAGCAGGTAAAGTTCCGTGAGGAAAACAGAATTCACAGTAGAGAAATTGCATTTGAAGACAGAAGCCTGGCATGCTACAGTCCATAAGGTCGCAAAGAGTCAGACACAACTGAGTGACTGAAGTGAACTGACATTTAAATGCATGTATTAAATAAGAAAATACATGTTTTCTGCCCTTTTATAAGCAGTTGCCATTGGAAGACGTACTTGGGACAAGCACTTAAAGCCTGAAACAAATGTGAAAACAAACTAAAAAGGCTTAAAGAACTTTAAACGTTAATTTTGTTCTGAACCAAAGGTATGAGTTAAAAAGTAAAAACTTGTAAACTTACTTATCACATATTTAGATTGGTAATCAAATGTGCTTTTTCTAAAGACAAGGATTTTGTAAGAATAAAAAAACTCCATCTGTATCCACATGTATTGCTATCTGGTCACTGCATTACTTCTGCTCACAGCAGGACTCAGGGGACAGGGTCAGAAATGCGAGATAAACAGGAAGCTGGGCCTGTGGTGCTGGATGAAGGCTGAGTGGGGGTAGTTAGCATGTGTGGGGAGGCCTCATGAAACTGCTCAGACATGGCTGACTGAGAAAACTGTCTTACCCATGGGTGTTTCTGTCAGGGAGGAGTGAGGATGGAACTTTCTGGAAAAGGTCACATGATAAAGATCAACGAATAAGAAGCTCAGGAGTGAAATCTTAGGCTGTAAGAATAATTCGACAGCTAGTAGGATGCATACTTTACTTTATTACTCCCTAACCCTTGCAATCCCATCTTTTTCCTCTTTTACTTTTTGGGTTTGAGTGCTGAAAGCCCAACTCCTTCATTGGATTTTTACAGAAGCTTTAGGCAACCAGGGATTCTAATTTCCCAACATAGCTGATTATGGGTGACCATCCCCAAATACTGGACATGGGGGATTAGGAGCCATAAAACATCTCCTTTTAGCCTGAAGCTCTTTCCTAAAATATCTGTCTCTACATATTACCCCTGCTCCTTCTTTTTTTTCCATTTTTACCTAATGGCTTTTGGGTGATAAAATCTGTGTGCAATTTGACGAAAGCTTCAGGGAGGCCAGACAGAGACTTCAATTCTTAAAAGAACAAACAGAATGGCAAAGTCCCTCTTGTAGATCACAAACTGAGAGAAAAAATAACTGGCCAGGAAACGAATCATTCAGCCAGCCCATTCAATATCCATTTTCACTCTCCTTACTCCCACAGTGCAGGAAGCACAGATTCAACCCCTGGGTCGGGAAGATCCCCTGGAGGAGGGCATGGCAACCCACTCCAGTATTCTTGCCTGGAAAATCCCAATGACGAAGCCTGGCGGGCTACAGTCCATGGGGTCGCAAAGAGCTGGACACGACTGAGCAACTAAGCAGCTGTTAGAGACTGGTGCTGGATGGCTAAGCCTGTTACAATCAGTTTTTTAATAAGGTTTATGGAGGTCAGGAAATCAAAATTCCCCAAAGTCTAGAATTTGGGTGAAAAACATCAACTGAAGATCACCAAAAGGTAATTAAAAACAAAACAAAAAAAGACCAGGAAGCACTGACTTCTAATACCTCCCAGCCTGTCGCTCCCTCCCCTTTATCGTTTTTTCCCCTGCCACTGGATCTACGGCAGTCAGACTAGTTTCCGCCCCCCCCCCGCCCCCCACCACTTTGGCAGAATCTAATCTATGAGGAAATTTTTTAATTGGAGGATGTTGTGTTGGTTTCTGCTGTACATCAACATAAATCAGCCATAAGTATACATATATCCACTCACTCTTGAGTCTCCCACCACCCACACCCCACCCCTCTAGGTCATCACAGAGCACCGGCTGAGCTCCCTGTGATACAGAGCAACTTCCCACTGGCTATTTTCCACATGGTAGTGTGTATATGTCAAAGCTACTCTCTCAGTTTGTCTTACCCTCTCCTTACCCTCTGTTTCCACATGTCCATTCTCTACTTCTGCATCTTTATTCCTGCCCTGCAAATAGGTTCATCAGTGTGGTCAGACCGTTTCTAACCTCCATCATCCTGCCACCATGTCCCCCTCTATCACCATCATTTTATTGCCCTTCTCAGACACTCTGGCTGTTGTTTGGCCTTTTGTCTGTGTTCTTGCTTTTAGGTTGGTTTCAAGGATTCACAGCTTTAACTTTACCACTTTGACTGCTGTGGGTGTCTTGCAAAATGATAATTATTACAAAAAGAATTCCTGGAACTAGACACCTCCAGCCATGGATCTAGATCCTCAGTCCTAAAACAACTGTGATTCTCAGTTTATGCCTTTTACACCATTTTAATAGATATTCTCATGCTTGCTAAATGTTTTGTGGTCACTTCTCCCCCATCCGTGTCATTGATGAGCCTATGGGGAAAATCAGGCCTCTGTTTACAATCCTCCTAGACTGGACTCTTACAACAATAGAATGTACTAGAGAACAGACTTGTGGTTGCTGGCTGATGGGGGAAAGGGATGAATTGAGAGTATGGGAACAGCAGATGCAAACTATTATATATAGAATGGATAAACAACAAGGTCCTACCTTTTAGCACAGGGAACTATATTCAAGATCCTATGCTAAACTATAATGGAAAAGAATAGGAAAAAGTATATATATATGTATGTATATATATATACAAAAGTGTATGTATATATATATACAAAAGTGAAAGTGAAGTTGCTCAGTCGTGTCCGACTCTTTGTGACCCCATGCAGCCTGCCAGGCTCCTCCACCCATGGGATTTTCCAGGCAAGAGTAGTGGAGTGGGGTGCCATTGCCTTCTCCAATATATACACGCATACATAGGTGAGTCACTTTGCTGTACAGAAGAAATTAACACAACACTGTAAATTAACTATACTTCAATTAAAATTTTTAAATAATCATAAAAAATAGACTGTAGCAATTTGTGAAGGAAACAGTATCTGCATTAACAAACTGAATACAGATGGAAGGACATGACTGAGCAACTGAGCACAGGAAGGCGGTCCTTCTGTGCAAACCTAGCACATAGCTAGAATTTGAACCTCAACTTGAAATTTCTATAACTGCCTTTCATCTTTTATTTTCCCCTTTATCACCCAGATGGTTGAAGGTCATTTCTGTTGCATTAGGGTCTGCTTAGAGTTTTAGACAGACATAGGCCCATCTCACGGTCTCAATGTATGGATGAATAAGATGTCTTAAAATAATCACACAGGTCAAAAAAGTGAACCAGGAGCCAGCCAGCTCCTCCCGTGACTCAGGACATTTCTCCTAACTTCCCCTATCATACCAGAATACTCCTTGCCAGCATCATTTTTTCCCCTGTTTTATATACCCTGCATGGTTTGATTTTGTTTTGTTTCAGTGTCTTTACATGACTTTCAGGGATACACAGCCTCAATATAAACACCATGAGGGGGTATGACCAGCTCAACAACTAAAATCTAGCAACATATTCTAGGAAAATGCAGTGTCTTAAATTTAGATAGCAGAGAAGACCAGTAGCCTGGCACCTCTTACTTTTTAGCCAGAATCCATCTTTTATTAACACACTATCAGTTACTACCACTCCTCTTTCTTTTTTCCTGCCTCCTTATTGTATGTTTACTGGTCACCTTTGTTGCATTAGTTATTTCACTGAAGCTGTGGGTAGCCTTAAGCCCCAATTCTCAACTATGGTTTTACATGATAATGGACTCTAGAAACTTTTTCTAGAAATAAGCAATGGGATAAATATTGGAGGTGGACCAGGAACCAGCAAAATCTCCCTTCTTAGCCATCTCCTCTCTCCTAACTTCCATCTTTCTTCCACTGACTCTCCCCTTTACCATCCATGTTTGTTGATCATTTATTTTGTGTTAATGTCTTTTGAGAGATTTTAAGAAAGTCAGTCTCAACTTTCCCACCTTGAAGACTGTGATTCACCAGCCTAAGGAGGAGATCTAACCAGAGGTAATGAATGGGCGAAACACTTTAAAATAATGGGATAATCTCTTGAATCCAAATGTTATTATTATAATCTTTCCATTTATGTGTCTTTGGTTTCTATTTGCTTTGTCAATAATTGAAAAAGATGTGTTAAATCTCCAGTTTGATTTTTAAAACTAAATTTAGTACTAGTGGTTTCAGTCATGTCCAACTCTTTGCGACCCCATGGACTATACAGTCTATGGAATTCTCCAGGCCAGAATACTGAAGTGGGTAGCCTTTCCCTTCTCCAGGGGATCTTTCCCAACCCAGGGATCGAACCCAGGTCTCTCACATTCCAGGCAGATTCTTTAGCAACTGAGCTACAAGGGAAGCCCAAGAATACTGGAGTGGGTAGCATATCCCTTCTCCAGTGGATCTTCCTGACCTAGGAATCGACCAGGGTCTCCTGCATTACAGGTGGATTCTTTACGAACTGAGCTATCAGGGAAGACCTTGGTTTTAAATATAATAATAATAATAATGGGATAGGAAAAGTAGGAGCAGGAAAGCTAGTCCCTGCCCCTCAGTCCATACTTCTCTCCTAACATCCATCTTCGTACACTTCCCCCACTCTTTCATTGATTCCATTTTCCTTTTTGGATGTTGTATCATCACCTCTGCTGTGTGTCTTTACATTGGTTTGGGGGATCTTCAGCCTGCCTTTAGTGTTACAAGTGTCATAACCATAAAAATCCAAAAATTATTATGGGATGCTGCAATGCCTTCAAATGGGAGAGGAGGAGAAAGACCAGAATCCAACCAAAACTGCCCTTTAAACAGACCCTCTCTCTGAATTGCCATCAGCCTTCTCTTTCTTTCCTCCTTTCCCTTCCTGTGTGTTAGATGTCAGCTCAGCTGCATTAGTGTATGTCTGAAGAGGCTATAGAAAGAATCAAGCTTTAATTTTTACAATCCTGTGAATTGTCAGTGGCATTTGAATCATGTAATTTAACAATAGTTGATACCAAAAGAAAATTCTTTAAAAAAAAAATGTGTTACAAATAGACAATCAACTCCTGCCTTTAGCCAGAACAGCTTTCTTTATATCCCCTTCTCTACCATTTGCCTGATTTCTCTTTTTCCCTTTTATGTCCTTGATAATTGTTGGTTAGCTCTGCTGCATTCGTGTTTTTTTCAGAGGGATTAGGGAAAATCCAGCCTTGATTATCTCAACCTTGAGAACTGTGACTCACTGCATCTAAATGCTGGGCACTGGGGCAACATTCAAGCTGTAGAATCTGATAAGAGATCACAAACAAACTGTACACAAATAGGACAGAGGCAGAGTTAGGACCAGGAGCCAGCCTACTTTTGCCCTTTAGCAGTAAGATCTCTCCTTTCACCTTCCTAAGCATCTGTTACCTCCTTTTTTTGTTTGTTTTTTATATTGTTTTGTTTTGTTTTTGTCCGCACTGTGCGGCTTGCGGGATCTTAGTTCCTCGGCCAGGGATCAAACCCGTGCCCCCTTGCAGTGGAAGCACAGAGTATTAACCACTGGACCACCAGGGGAAGTCCCTCTCCTTTCTTTTTCTACCACACTTCTCTCTCCATTTTGTCCATGGGGCTGTGTTAGGCTTTCTGCCCATGTGGATGGGTTTCAGCCCTCAGGGCAGTTGGCAAGAGCTAATGTTGTGGAGGTCTTGCCAGACGAACAAGCCATTTGAGGTGACCTTCCCCTGGGTTGATTGGTGCTGCTGAGGATGCATTCCAGGCTATTCCAGTCTGAGAAGTGCCAGAATGTAATCCCAGCTATGTGTGTGATAAAACATGGGCTGACTGAGAAACTTCTAGGTCCTCAGTGATATGGTTGCTGTGAGGTAGAAACATGAGTGCAGAGTGTTCTTACGGAGATACTTCCAGATTACAGTATGTTTAACAGGGTGGAAGACAGCCAAGCGGGAATACATGGGGCCTGTGTGGCAGAGCAGAGTAAGTGGAGGTGATCGGTGAGGTAAATTTGAGTTGGACCCCTCTTTTTAGTGTCTCTGCTGAGAAAAAGGTAGTGAGGTAAAATGTTTCTGGGGGGTGCTGTGGTGAGTAACAAGACTGAAGTGCTGGCTCTTATGCCTCAAGGCAGATGTGAGATTTCTGGGATCCTTTCTCTCGCCCTTCCTGTTGTTAATCCTGTGTTGCCATTTTAATATGCTATGGTATGAAGGAAATGGGAGTGTGAGGTTTATCCAAAGTATAAATGGCACAGAAAATACTATTTCCTAGGGCAGACTATGGCCATTGACCCTGGGGACCAAGATGGTGGCAGAAGCTTTCTTAATCCTTTTCTTTCAAAGAAAGGGGCTCCCTCTTTCAGGCCAACACAAGAGCCCCCACCAGCAGACAGATGGACAGTTGCTCAATGCTCTTGTGTAATACTTTTTAACTGGCAAATATGGCTTGGTACAGCAAATGACTTAAAGCCATTTGTTGAAGTTTTGTCCTCGGCTCTCTATTTGTATGTATGTTTCGGGGGTGAGAGTTGGGAGTTGGATAATAGTTAGGCTTAAGCCCCATCTGGAGCCTCTGTGAGCCTTTACACACAGCAAGCCTTTCTGCTGATTGTTGTGCAAAGGGGAACAAATGGGAGAAATCGTTGAGTCTTTGTTTATTTCAGGAAGGAGACCTTTGGGAGAAAACTCATCCTAACAAGTTAATGTTCATTTTAAAAACATCTTGTGATCATTGGAAAGGAGGAATAGTTCTCAGTGATGCAAACTCTTTGGCTCATATCCCACATATGAAAGGAAGAGGAATGGGGTGAAGAGTAATAACTGAAAACGCTGCTTCACTAAAATATTTTCTATGATTGCCTTGTTGCCCATACTAAAGAAACATAGAATTAAAAGAAGCAGGCATCAGAATGGTAACTAGAGAGGCATACAAGAGCAGGGCTTCTGGGTATTGGTTACATTCATGCGTTCAGGTTGTGAAAATTCATCAGCCTATACTTAAAGATGTGTGCAATTTTCTATATGATCATTATACTTCAATGAAAACTTAGAATGCAAAAATAAAAGAAAACTTTTCAGAACTAGTAGGGATTTAAGTAATATAGTGTATGCATTTATCAACCCACTGAGTGGTATATTTAAGATTTGTGCATTTTATTGGACATAAATTTTATCAAAAGAGAGAAAGAAAGGGGGGTTTCCCTGGTGGTTCAGTGGTTAAGACTTTGCCTTCCAATACAGGGGATGCAGGTTCAGTCCTGATTGGGGAACTAAGATCTCACATGCGTTGGGCCCAAAAAATCAAAATGTAAAAAATGAAAGCAATATTGTAACAAATTCAATAAAGACTTTAAAAAGAAAGCCTTTATTTTTTTCACTTTTTTAAATAAATTTATTTATTTTAATTGGAGGTTAATTACTTTACAATATTGTATTGGTTTTGCCATACATCAACATGAAAGCCTTTAAAAAAAAGAAGCAGCAGAAGAAGGAAGGAAAGGAAGGATGAAAACTTCAAGTGCTGAACTCTAGTTAATGACCTACATGCTGAAGTCTTTGGTATGAAGTATTTTAACATCTGAAACTTTCTTTGAAAAGCATCCAAAAAATGAAATGGACTGATGGATGGATAGAAAAACGTTAATTGTGAAATCTGAAGTGACTACTTCATTTTCACTGTATAATTCTTTCAACTTTATTTTTGAAACAATTTTATATGTAAATGTTGGGGAGGAGAATCTAAAGGAAGGGGAAAGAATTCTTTAAATTTATTGATGAATATAAATATTGGCTCCAACCCACTGAGGACCTAAGGGCATCAAAAGCAACTAGCAAGAGACAGTTATCCAGCAGAAATAGCAGGAACTCCTGGGAGAGGTGTCTCAGAAAATAGCAATGTCCAGTGGAACTGGTGATACCCAGTGAAGATGGCATGATAGGAACATGAAGAGATTCCTTCAGGAGGCTTAGGTGGCAGAGACAACAGACAGACTCCAGAACAAAAGAAGAAGAAAATGGTGGATGCTATGAAGTAGATGTCAAAACTCATTCATGGACTCATGTGAGACATACCCTGGGGTTTGTACCATCACATACAACCAAGCTGTCAGTTTCACTCTTTGGCATTTTTGTAAGTTACAAATGTTGAAATTACTCATCATTCAAATCTGAAAAGCAATCTGCTGTATTTGGCATGTTAGCTAGGGCCAGCTTTTTAAACAGTTTCCAGTTATATGAATCATTGTATTTGTATTCATTGAAGAAATATTAAAATATATAGGTAAATGAAAGAAATAAAAATACTCACTTAAAATTGACTCTGATGTTTGTCCTTTCAGCCACTACACCAAATAAAAACATGGGCACTAAAATGGAAGGATGTATATTTTCTCCATCATGCCTGTAGTTTCAGAGTGCCCTAAGAATTAGTCTGTATTAGGGGTTGTTTGTTTGTTGCAATTTTGGTTTTTGTTGAGATATAATTGACATGTAACCATGTGTCCAGGGTTTTTTTTTTTTTTTTTGATTGATTGATAAAGAAGGATCTTGGGAAAGGAACTTTCATTTCTTCCTTAGCATTGTAACAGATACAATGAGTAAGAATGCATGACCTCTCACAATCACAATTCTCTCTCAATCTCTTTCTAGGGTTTTACTGATATTTTGCTAGAAAGAGTCATGCATGGGGGAGCCAACATTACAGGATTCCAGATTGTCAACAACGAAAACCCTATGGTTCAGCAGTTCATTCAGCGCTGGGTGAGGCTGGATGAAAGGGAATTTCCTGAAGCCAAGAATGCACCACTGAAGGTAATGTCCCACAGCATGTGGAAACCTTCGGCCAGCTTTCCAGAGCATCTTAGTGTGGCCTTTGTATATTTATGGCCATCCGGTGATCAAGGGGCTGTCCCTCAGAAGTGTTTCAAGGATGTTAAAACACAACTGCAGATGATGCTCCTGCATTTGAAAACTAAATTCACAAATAAAGAAGCTATTGAGAAGGAGGTCTTTTAAACCCAGTGTTTGGAAATGGTAACTTAATTTTTTAATGAATTTCATTTTTTATTTATTTTTTTTACTTTATTTTACTTTACAATACCGTATTGGTTTTGCCATACATTGACATGAATCCGCCACGGGTGTATACGAGCTCCCAATCCTGAATCCCCCTCCCACCTCCCACCCCTGAATTTCATTTTTAATATGCTTATAACTTACAACTTTACAAGAACCTAAATTGGACAAAGGGTGGGGGCAGTGGGAATAGGTAAGGAAAATTGATAGTCTGAAATGGAAAATTAGATTTTACATTATTGATGTGATTGCTTTGTGTTAATAAGTTTCATGAATCTCAGAACACCCAAGTGAATTAGGTTCTAATACAGAGTATGTGTTGCCTATGCATATATTGAATGGAAATGTTTTCCTGCCTACAAAAGTGTCTTTAAATAATTAGATTACCTAAGTTGCTCATTTTCATGAAATCAAGATAAGAACATTAAAAGCAGAAAGTTATGCTTAAAGTGCACATTTTTCATTCGTGTTCCCCTATGGCTAGAAATTCTATTATTTTAAAATCAGGAATTAAAACAGATAAATGGGGGAAAGTTATTCATGTTACACAAAGGATGTTTCCAATGAATTTTAAGTAACCCATTCCCTTAGTGCATTGATTTAAGTATGAAACAGACTTTAAAGTCTTCCTTCCTGATACAGTGAACGCATGTATGTACCATGACTGTGGGATCCTTGTGATCTAGACGAGGAATCAAAGTAGAGCCAAGGTTCAAGGCCCTTCCCTAAAAAAGGAAAGGGGAGAGGATATTTCCTTTCTTATGGTTTCGAGGTGTTCATCCTCACATCTTTCCTCCCTGGGAAGAATACAATAAAGAAGAACAATGGGCACATAGACAGGAAAGAGATACATTCTGAATCACCCATGCAGGACCACCCTGTATGGGTCACATCGACATAATACAAGTGCGACCTTACCTGGTGCAATTGATACATTCTAGAAAAGTTGTAAGTGATAAGTTAAACACCTTTTTTAAAAAATAACTTAAGCCATGCAGTAGTTAAGTGGTCCTCTGTGATTGTAGTGATTACTTCATACATGCCAGATTTTTCCAGTGGCCTCATATGTTTCAGTAAATATGGCCACATTTCCTATGATGAATCGTTTGTAGTCAAATCTCTTTTTTAAGATGATGATTTTATTTTTTTATTGAGGTACAACTGACATGTGACATTGTATTAGTTTTAAGTACACAACATAATGATTTGATATGTGTATATATTGCAAAATGATCACCACAATAAGTTAACATTACCACCACAGTTACAGTTTTTTCTCATGATGAGAACTTTTAAAATCTATTCTCCTCGCAACTTTCAAAAATATTTACAAGGCAATATTATTAACTATAGTCACCATGATATACGTTACAGTCCCAGAACTTATCAGTCTTATAACTGGAAGTTTATACCTTTTGACCATCTTCATTCATTTTTCCCTGTACCCCAGCCCTCACCTCTGTTCTCTGTTTCTAATGAGTTCATTTTTAGGGAGGACGCACATATAAGTGAGATCATATAGTATTTGTCTTTCTCTATCTGACTTATTTCACTTAGCATAATGCCATCTGCCTATCAAAAATTGTAGGATTTCTTTCTTTTGATGGATTACTGAATAATACTGCATTGTGCTCTGTGCATGCACGTATATTTTTACTGAAATATAGTTGATGTATGAGTATATATGTGTATGGTGCGTATGGTATGTATCACTTTCTTTGCTTACCCATTCACCATTTGATGATTTGATGGACACAGGTTTGTTACGTGTGCTCACTGTTGGAAATACTGCTGCAGTGAACATGGAGGATGTGGATATTTCTTTGAGACAGTGATTTTATTTCTTTCGGATATATGCCCAAGAGTGGATTGCTAGATCATATGGCAGCTCTATTTTGAATTTTTTGAGGAGCCTCCATATTGTTTTCCACAGTGACTAAGCCAATTTACGTTTCCATCAGCAGCGCATGAGGGTTCCCTTCACATCCTCACCAGTACTTACTGTTGTCTTTTTGACAACAGCCATTTTCATAGGTATGAGGTAATATCTCCCTATGGTTTTGATTTGCATTTCTTTAATGAGTCAGATCTTTTTATGGGCTAAATCTGCCCATACATCTAGGTGAGCTTATACAAACATATTTTCATATAACTGCCAATCCACTGTTTTGCCATCCTTAGATTTAGCAGGCAATAGGTAGAAGGAAACAATTCATTTAGTCAATATTTTAGGGGTATCTACAATGTGTCAGACACCATATTAGGCACAAAAAAAATGGACAAGAGTAAAAGTCTGTAAAGGGTACTAACGAGTCATTTATGCCTGTTTAGAAGCTGTAGAAGTTCTACAAAAGGAAAAGAAGACAATTTCAGCTCTGGATTATCTGTTGGTAACTCATAATATGTATGATGCAAAATTCTCAGAATTTACTGAGAAGAACTGTTCAGGCTTATAAGCAAAACCCTTCAAATAACTTAGGAAAATGGAATATTTCAATAGATGGTTACAACTTTCAGATTAGTTTGACTTGCAGTACCCATTATGGAACCTTGTTCTACATCAGTCAGACAAAAAGTCTGCTTTAGAAAATGATGGACAATATTTTTGATTAGGAAATAAAATTGTCTAGAAATTAAAATTCTGATGCTTAATTTAGTCTATATTTTATGAACATTTCCTTTGGGGGCTTTTTTTAGATACTCACACATTAGTAAGTAGAAGCCGAAAAAAGTAGAAAATTAAATAGCTATTTTGGCATGGCTTGGAGAGGACTATGGAAAGATTGCTGACAATTTATGCAGTCAGCTGGAAAAAAAATCATGCCATGTTGGCTGTATGTAGTGTGCAGATTGTTTTTTTCATGAAAGAACATATGTCCGTTGTTACTGTCATAATTGATACAAGAAAAGTAACATGAGAAAAGTCAGAAAAGTAAGTTGATAGTTGTAAAGATGACAATGTATTCACTCACAATTGTATAGGGACATACTATATAGAGAGACAATTCCCTCTAGGGCATTTTTAGTTTCATTTTTTTAAAAAATCAAGACTTCTATATTCTACCAGTATTTGTCACCCCTGCAAAACAGGGGCCAGCTTATTTTAATCATACTTTGTTGATTCAGTTAATGAAAAGGCATCCACCATGTCAACTGCAGATAATCAAATCCCTTGTGTTAAATGACTGGCCTCATCCTTAGTAGAGCATATCAGTACAGTTTATCCAAGGAATAGACAGTAACTGTTCTTGAAACTGTTCTTGCTTGGAAAAGGTAACATCATGAAGTATTGCCTATGAATTGTCAACATTATCAGATTTAAAACTCAATAACAATTGTAATTTTATACCATCGAAAACCAGCTTTAGATTTTGCTACCCTCCCCCCACCCCACTGCCTCCCCCAGGAAACAAAAACTGATTTATTGCTGGCCAGAAGTCCCAGTTCACCAGAAACATGGTCCAGACAGAAATGATTAATGTTTCCCTCCAAATTAATTTCAAGCTGTCTAACTTAGCTATTTCCATTTTCCCCTAAGTAAACACCAGATCTGAATTTTCTATTAGAAACAGCAATAACCCAACCTTGCTTTAGGATATGCTATTTCCTCTCCAATCTACATATGCCATCCTTTAACTTCCCACATATTTCACTCTCTATAAAGGACCTGGCCTTTTTAGTAGTCACTCACTCAATACAAAACACAGCATTGAGGACAAGAGAGCGATTCCCTTGAGCCATTTGATCTTAATAATCTTAACCTGTGTGCACATGAGGTAAGCTGCATCATTCTAGAATGGATCAAAGTCAGGCTTTCCCAGAGAGATCTGTTGATTCAAATAATTAACAGGGTGAATTCATAGAACAAGAGTTGGAAATGAATGAAAATAAGGAACAAGGCAAATTTGGAGAGCCTCGTTTGTCATGATATCTTGTTTTCCATACGTCTGTTTCAGTACACATCTGCACTGACACACGATGCAATACTGGTCATAGCAGAAGCTTTCCGCTACTTGAGGAGGCAGCGAGTGGACGTGTCCCGGAGAGGCAGTGCTGGAGACTGCTTAGCAAACCCTGCTGTGCCCTGGAGTCAAGGAATTGATATTGAGCGAGCTCTGAAAATGGTAATGCCCACAATGGGTAATTGGGGTGGGAGTACCTTAAGGGAAAGTGAAAGTCGTTGAGTTGTGTCCAATTCTTTGCAACCCTAGGGACTATAGTCCACCAAGCTCCTCTTCCTTGAAATTCTCCAGGCCATGGAGTGGGTTGCCAGTCCCTTCTCCAGGGGATCTTCCCAACCCAGGGATAGAACCCAGGTCTCCTGCATTGCAGGTGGAGTCTTTACCATCTGGGCCACCAGGGAAGCTGGGGGTACCTTGTAAAGACCCAAAAGGCCCTCAATCCTGAGAAAAGACACCCTAAAAGGAAGAGGATCAGAGTCTATAGACTGTTCAAAGTGTACATAAAGATAAGCATCTATATTTATTCATCAAAATCTAGACCTCTAAAACTAGAAGGTTCTTCCTTGAAGCTTAAGAAATGGTATCAGTAAATTTAGGGCAAATGAATATTTTGTTCTGTACTATGGTGTGGAAAGTATATCAAGCTCAATATCCTTGAAAGTTGCGGATTGAACATGAAAATGGCTTTCCAAAAACTCAGACTTTCCAGAAAATGACATTACTTAGGGGGACTGGAGTATTCTCTAGGAAGCTCCTAACTTCAAGGTAGACATTACTGGCATCCTGACTTATCAGCCAATTATTATCCTGGATGGACTGTGGAACAGAGCCAGTGTGATAGTGTTTCTATTGTCAAAAAGAACCTGTAATACTATATTCTACAAGGTGAGAGGCAGGAATACGATCCCTTTTTACGCCTACTTAAGAGACTTTTCCCCAATGCCTTAGAGAAAAATCCTAAAGAAAAGTACAAGGAATCAAGGGCTAGACAGTCAAATAGGTCATTTGTTTTTAGTAGTTACTGGGTGGGAGAGCATTTCAGGCTTTGAGCAGTATCCTTTGAACAGATTCCATTATTCACACTAGGAGGAGCATCACCCATTCAGTGCAGCTTTCCAAGCAAAAGACCTTTCCTGAATATTTTGCGTTATGCTACATATGCCTGCTTGCATTAAAATGAGCCTTCAGCAGTACAAGGCTCTCTTATTTCTCCTTCTTTAATTATCCTGATGTTTGGAATATCCAAATCAACAAAGAGATCAACAATGATAAGAGAATTCTGTGCACAACCCAGCAACGAAGAGCCTGTAATGGCCTCATAACATACATCATTTTGTGTAGTTGGCTCTCTTACTGCTGCCTTCAATTTGCCAAGTTGGAAGCATTCAATCAAAAAGGGTTAGTAGCCCCTGTGTGTCTCTCCAAGAAAGAGATATGACTCATTCTCCCATCATGCAGATTTTTATGTCATTATGTCAGTTCCCTAACAAATGCCCTGAGTGTAGTTTTATGGAGGTAGCACTGCACAATTTTTGAAGAGCAGTTAATTAAATTCAACCTTCATAGCTGTTACAAGATTTGTATTGTCAGGTGAAATATAATGATGAGTGAAATATAAAACTCCCTTGGAGTGAATCAAAAGGAGTTTTCATCAACAAAAACCTCAAGGGGCAAGTGCCAGCATCTCCAATTGACTCCCCATTCATGACACAAATGACTCTCTTCCCCCAGTACAAAACTAGCTACCAGAGTGAAGGATGAAAAATGAATTTGGCAAGACAAAATTAGATTGATCATATTATGGCACAAATTGTTTCTGAATGTCTGACTCACTGATAAAGCTCAAGCTGTAAGCCAGGTAAGTAACCTTCCTCCCCAGGCCCTCATGATCAGACACTCAACAGGAAGGATGTTTTTCCTCTTTCCATAGGCCAGCCTATGGCTTCAGAGGGGCTGGAGAGTATCAGCTTCTTCCCAAAGTACCTGTTACCTTGTGACAAATGATTGGTTTTCAGAGGACTGGTAGAGAGGATGGCCTAAAGCACTAAAGACTTGATCGTATTAAAAGAAATTTCATTTTATTTAAGTTAATTAAAAGTGAGAATGCATGATGTAAAAGCATCCCTCATTGTGACTAGCACATAGTTGTTGCTCAATCAATCATTCTCTTCCTTCAAAGAAATCTGGCAAACAAAATCATTGCCTGATAGAGGCTCCGAAGGGGCCTGTTTTAATGAATAAATAATCACACCATTCATTTAACAAATATTTACTGAGTACCAACAACTATGTATCAGGCTCCAAGTTAATATGCAAACATGAAATAATATGAAGGAACTCATATTTAAATTGCTAATATGTAAAGAAGTGGTTTTGAAAACCTTACAGCCACTTGCAGATCGGGTAATGATTATCCTTACAATCTACCAACAGTGCAAAGATTAGCCTCAGCGTGATCTATTGAAATATGTCACAATTCTAAGTCATTGAAAATTGTCCACTGGTTCAGTAAGCACTTATTGAACCCCTGCTTTATCCCAGGCTCTGGATTCGTTGCCAAGAACACAGAAAAAGAATGCTTTTCCATCTTTAGATGCTCCCAGTCTAGCAGGGGAGGCGGAAATACATAGATGATTTAAATGTTATGGTGAAGTTCCACATGGAGTGCTAAGGGAACCCAGAGGAGAAGCACCGAATATAGCCTGAGGTACAGGGTGGAGAGGATTGGGAAACTGTCACTGACATGCATATCCTTAAAAAGAGACTTCTCTCAGAGTGGTAGTCCAATTCGACTTGTGCTCACCAAAAGTTCTAATCAGTCTAGGCTGTTGTCCAGTTTGCAGATCATGCTCAGATGGGCTGAATCTTTAGAAATATACAATTCTTAATGAGACTGGAAGCCTTTGCTATTTTTAGCAATGAAGGATTTCCTTAATACGTTCCTCTGCCAGTGTCTCTACCCTACCTATCTCCTCTCCCGGAGTTCAATGCTCAAAACAGAGTGTAAAGAACCCTTCATGCATCACAGACCCATCCCTCATGCATACACCAGACCCATCCCTCAACAAAGAATCTTTTCTTTAACCGGAAGCGTGACGTCACCTTCTCTGCAAGCCTAAGCTGGCAGTAATGCTTAGGTTTGTTGGGTCAGTAGGACAAGCGTCTTGTCTTCAGGAAGTCACATGAGGGCATTTCTCCTTCAACACATATTCCATGGTCTCCTATAGGTGGTGAACAGGGCCCCTACCTTTAAAAGGATGCTCACTACTATTTGCCATCAATTTTCTCTTCTGCTGCACAAGCCTATTACCACTTCTGACCTGCTTAACATACAGCTTGTCATTTTGCTACAAGTGATGAAAAAGTATTCCATCCTTTCATCGTGGGAGAATAAGACAGATTCTTTTTCTCTGAAGCAAATTCCTTGACCCATACTCACCAGATGAGTAATTCAAGTGGGTAACAATAATGCTGTATTTAGAGAAGGTCTTTCATCCAGTGTCCTTGAACTGTAAAAAATAGGTAAGGAAATCTCTCCACCCATTAGAGGTAGCCTCTTATTAGTTCATAATACGGGACTCAGACCAAGGAAAAATCATGCAATCCACGCCTCTGTATTTGGCATCCCAACCAGATGTTCAGGCTATTCCAGCACCTCTGTTTTCTGTAGCATTCAATACTCCTGATTCCCTTAACTTAACAAATTTCATCAGTCTACAGATAATCCCTCTATGACCTAGCTCTCCATACCTGTCTGTAGCTAGGAATAGGTTAAATAAGAGGAAAAACTCAGTCCTGTTACTATGGTAGCTGGTAAATGTGCAAACCCCTCAAGAATTAGAAACAAAACTCATTTGGATTAATAATAATAATTATTATTAGTAAAGCTAACATGTATTGCAATGCTCAGCACATGCCAGACACTGATCTAAACATGACATATGGATAGCTCA
>SJYT01001510.1:204080-247347 GCA_006410635.1 Cephalophus harveyi | reverse complement strand
ACATGACATATGGATAGCTCATTTAACCCTCCCAACAACTCAGTGGGATAGGTACCACGAGGCTTTCCCATTTTACAGATTAGTACACTGAAGTTCAAAAGCATTAAGGAACATCCCCAAGGTGATACAGTGATGAAGTTATGGTTATGAATCCAGGAGCCTCAGAGCCCATGTGACTGAAATCAGTTTATGTTCAGACACCGAGAATACTAAGATAAGACAGTCACAGTCCCCAAGGAACTCACAGTCCAGAGGGACACATTATCCTAGTTAAGAATACTCTTTGGGATACTCTTTTCAGAAAAGACTGATGGTAGAAATTTCAAGTCCTTTAAAAAGTAGTAGCAGGGCCTTTACTGTATCATATAAGAAACTGCTTGTCAAAAGAAAAAAATCAGTATCATATAGTAACATATATGTGGAATCAAGAAAAATGATTTGGATATCTTATTTGTGAAGCAGAAATAAAGACACAGATGCAGAGAACAAATATATGGAGACCAAGGGGGAAAGGGGTGATGGTGGGGTGAATTAGGAGATTGGGATTGACATATATATACTATTGATACTATGTATAAAATAGATAACAAATAAGAACCTACTGTATGACACAGGGACCTCTACTCAATGATCTGTGGTGAGCTATATGGGAAGGAAATGCAGAAAGGGGGGATATACGTGGATAACTGACTCACTTCGCTGTACAGCAGAAACTTACACAACATTGTAAGGCAACTATACTCTAATAAAAAATAAACTGCCTTTTACACCACTAAGTTTCATTAAAAGCCATACTTACAAAATACTGGGGAGAAAATGAAGATCTGTGCAGACTTGATCTAGTGGATATAGCTCATTGGCTCAAGATAAATGTTCTCTAATATTCCAAGATCTGTCCATAGACCTCATTGCAGAGAACTTAGAAGGCAATATTGTGGTGCTATTTAAAAATTTTACATTTTCCCCTTTCTACCAGGTGCAAGTACAAGGAATGACTGGAAACATACAATTTGACACTTATGGACGGAGGACAAATTATACCATCGATGTGTATGAAATGAAAGTCACTGGCTCTCGGAAGGTAAGTAACCCAAACAGATATCCCAGTGAAGAATCTCTCAGAAAGTGATAGCCCTCAGATGCAGGAAAATACGTGTTAGGAAACACACCCAGAGCAAATTCCCACACATCCTGTTTGCCTTTCCATTCAGTGAATAGTGTAGCTACAATGCAGAGCTGTCTTCTAATCAAAGTGTTCCATCTATACATTGTAAAAGGACTATTTCCCTCTGAGGCTGGTTCTTTAAAAGTGATAGACTCCAGAGTTATTCACAGCTTCCTACAATACAGGAAGGAATTACAAATTTTTTAGCATGTTATTTAAACCAGGGGTCCCCAACCTCCAGGATCTCATGTCTGATGATCGGAGGGGGAGCTGATGTAATAATAACAGAAATAAAGTGCAGAATAAATGCAATGCACTCGAATCATCCCCAAACCATCCCGCCTCCCCCTGCTCCATGGAAAAATTGTCTTTCATGAAACCAGTCTCTGGTACCAAAAAGGTTGGGGACCGCTACTTTAAACAGAAGCTGCCAAGATACACATGATTTTAGCAAAAGAATTAGAAAGTAGGTAATCTCTCCATTTTGCCAACTCACCCTCCAAAAGGACTCTGGACAAAGTACCTTTCTCTACAGCAAAATTTCATAACCACTTTGCTTCTGTCATACTAATAGTCACGAGGTGGGAATTTAGTAGTCACTTGATAAAACCTTAGAATATAAAATATCTTGTACCACTTCTACAGGATACTCCACTGGTGGTTTCTCACCCCACCCCATCCCCCACACTCCAGATTTCCTTCAGTCCTAAGGAAAGGATTCTTCTGCTATCTGAATTTTTTTAAAATTTTATTTTTAGTTTATTTTACTTTACAATACCGTATTGGTTTTGCCATACATTGACATGAATCCACCATGGGTGTATACGAGCTCCCAATCCTGAATCCCCCTCCCACCTCCCACCCCATATCATCTCTCTGGATCATCCCCGTGTACCAGCCCCAAGCATCCTGTGTCCTGTATCGAACATAGGCTGGTGCTTCGTTCTGCTATCTGAATTTAAAGAATCAAAAAGCCTGATCATTCTACAGTAGGCTAACTTACTTTACCAAATATCAGTAAAAGCAAAGCAGGGATGGGAAGCCCCAGGATGAAGGAACTAGCACACTTGTGTGTGTGTCAGTGTTGTGGTCCTGGTAGGGGTGGCAAGACAAAGGGAGAGAGGGGACCTCAATCTTTGGAAAGCTCGAGCAACTAAAAAAAACTTTCATTCCACAAGAGCACTTGAATTTCAGGCAGCACTTTTTGAGTGAAAAATAGGCAACCAGGTCAAATGTCTGCTCTTTGCAGGCTGGCTACTGGAATGAGTACGAAAGGTTTGTGCCTTTCTCGGATCAGCAGATCAGCAACGACAGTGCATCTGCAGAGAACCGGACCATAGTCGTCACTACCATTCTGGTAAGTATAGAGAACTAGGTGGGCTTTCTGTACAGCAAGACTTCTGTTTTCTGAAAAGCAGTATTCAGCCAGGAGGAAAGACCTCAAGTTCAAACAGTGGAAACTTTCAACATGTCAACTTAGGAACCTTTTGAAATATCTTGCCATGATGATGAAAGAATGTCATTTTTAAAAAGACAAAGAATAGGGAATTTGCAACAGTCTTAGATGTCATTATCCTCTTAAACAAGGGCTTCCCAGGTGGCTCAGTGGTAAAGAATCTGCCTGCCAATGCAGGGCACTCGAGTTTGATTACTGAGTTGGGAAGATCCCCTGGAGAAGGAAATGGCAACCCACTCCAGTATTCTTTCCTGGGAAATCTGATGGACAGAGGAACCTGGTGGGCTACAGTCCATAGAGTCGCAAAGAGTCAGATGTGACTTAGCAACTAAACAATAATAATCCTCTTAAACACCCTATACCATGGACTGATGCTTCATCTAGATCTGAAATGGAATATTTCATTGTAGGGAAGACAAAAGGAAAGAGTAGTTCAGAGCTCTAATATTAGGCTTGTCACTAACCTGAGTTTAACGGTACAAATCGCAACTTCTCTGAGCCTCAAATTGTATTATTTTTTAACTTGTGGAATAGGCATAATAATAGCTTCCTATTCATGTCATACTGTTCATGGGGTTCTCAAGGCAAGAATACTGAAGTGGCTTGCCATTCCCTTCTCCAGTGGACCACGTTGTTGACTCATTGGAAAAGACTCTGATGCTGGGAGGGATTGGGGGCAGGAGGAGAAGGGGACGACCGAGGATGAGATGGCTGGATGGCATCACTGACTCGATGGATGTGAGTCTGAGTGAACTCCGAGAGATGGTGATGAACAGGGAGGCCTGGCGTGCTGCGATTCATGGGGTCGCAAAGAGTCGGACACGACTGAGCGACTGAACTGAACTGAACTGATTCATGTCATAAGATGTTTCAAGGCAATATTCACCGTGTAAAGCTTTTCTGAAAAACTTAAAGCACTGCTGAGATATGAAATAATATTTTCATTTATTTTGAAATGTTTTTTCTAAAAATGTTTCATTTCTGAATGAAGTCCAACCCAGATTAAAAATGACTATTCCACTAGGTCTGAAATTGTGATTAACTGAATGGAGATTCAGCTAAAGTTTACCTTTCATTTAAACATACAAATCAAATACTCACTTTGGGCTAGGTACTGTACTAGGCCCTGAGGATATAAAAATGAATAAGCGACAGACCCTGACCTCACAAAGATCACAGTGCTTCCCTAGGGCTTACCAGAGCTGGCTGCAGTTCTGACATGGTAAATCCCAAGAAATCAAAGACAGTTCACCTTCATGTAACTGTGGGAAATACCCCTGTCCAATTTGACTAAATCAAAGACTCTCTAGGTGGAAACTGATTCTTCTCTCAAACCCTGAAAAAGGACTTAAATCCTTCTCTACTTCTTTAAATCATTGATTAAGGACTCCAAGGAATATGTGCCCCCATGAACAGTCGATCGAGGCTCTTCTGCTTATTAAGCAAACATTTCTAAAAGCTCTCTTAACACGCCAAACCTCAATAGCCACAGGGAAACAAAACTTCATTATGACATTTATTATCTCTTAGAGAAATGTATAGGCGTAACCTATTGATCTTTCTTCTGGTCCCAAAGGAATCACCATATGTAATGTATAAGAAGAACCATGAACAACTGGAAGGAAATGAGCGATATGAAGGCTATTGTGTAGATTTAGCCTATGAAATAGCCAAACATGTAAGGATCAAATACAAATTGTCCATTGTTGGTGACGGGAAATATGGCGCAAGGGATCCAGAGACTAAGATATGGAATGGCATGGTTGGAGAACTCGTCTATGGGGTAAGTTTTTTCCACTTTGGTTTCATTTACTTCTATGCCTTCCAACTAATCAAGATAGATGGAACTTATTTTTTAAGTACAGTGCTTATCCAATTGTATCATCTTCATATGGCCTATACACAAAACATTTCATGTTACAGTTGAATTCTGTAAAGGTAGCTTGTCAATAGCATCCTTTGGGCGACAGGTTTATTTTACTAAAAGGAAAGGGGAATTGGGGAACTTTGTTTGGCAATGTTAAGTACTGCCTTCCCTCTGCTGAAAATCTGTTCCTTGTGTGTTTCCTGTATCAGGCAGCAGACTCACCACCCACTTAGTTGCCTAAACAAGCTAATCATCTGTCCTCATTACTCCCCTCATATCCAGCCAGTCACCATGTCCTTTCTTTTCTACTCTTCTGACTCTCAAATCCAGATACACTTCCCAGTCCCATCATCATCATCTTAGTTATGGTTCTTACGATTTGACAGTCTTTACTTGGCTTGCCTGTCTCTGCTCTTACCCTGGCCAATCAAATCTGCATTATTGTGACTTCTCACTTTAGAAATCAGGAGAAAATTCAAATTCCTTCACATGGCAAAGAAGGCGCTTTGTCTTCTGGCCCCCACCTACCTCTCTGGCTTCATCTGGTCCTCTTCTTCCTTCACACTCAATCTTCCAGCTATAGCAAACTATGCATTGTTCCCTGAAGGCAGGCCTGGGAGTACCTTCACCTCTCTTCAGCTGGCTACTGCCACCTCCAGTTCTTCAGAATTCAGAGATGTCAGCTCTTTCAGGAAGCCTTTCCTAATCCCACTTACCCATCTGCAGTATTGTTAGCTGCCCCTGCTTTTTGCTTCTTTATAGTACTGGGCTTCCCAGGTGACGCTAGTGGTAAAGAACCAGCCTGCTAATGCAGGAGACGGTAGAGACGGGAGTTTGATTTCTGGGTTGGGAAGATCCCCTGGAGGAGGGCATGGCAACCCACTCCAGTATTCTTGCCTGGAGAATCCCATAGATGGAGGAACCTGGCAGGCTATACAGTCCATAGGGTCACAAAGAGTCAGACACGACCGAAGCAACTTAGAACACGTAGAACGTTTGAATCTGTATTATGAGTTCAGCTGTCCCAACTAGACTATGAACTCCTTGAAGACAGAAGCTATATCTGGTTCATTTCAATATCCCATGGCCTGACACATAATGGAAGTCCAATGAATATGTTATGAATGAATTCATGAATGAACAAAATGGCTCTGGCAAGGGCTTGCCCATGGGTGAAGTACAGAAGAATTATACTATTAGGGCTTTTTAAAGGAGGTGCAGTAGTATTTTCAGAGTTTCTCAGGGGCTTAGCTTGAAAAGGTCTCTGATTGGGAATGACAGATCTTGGGCCACGCATTGAGGCACATGGAAGCAAGTGAAACTGGGCATAAGAACCACCCACTGGATGATCTAGTCACTAGAAAACTAAGCAAGTGCTGCCAGAGGCTTAGTTCTAATAGACAATTATTACTTGCAATGACCAGTCCCTGTCTAGACGACAGATTAGGGAAAGCAGAGGAATTTAGGGGGTAGACATTTGAGAAGAATCTGGCAAGAAGCAAATGTCCAAGTGAGCTACTGAACTGAGGTTTAGGATAAGGACTCCAGCACTAGAGACAGAAATCAGCAACAATAATAAGGTGTAGCTCTCCAATTGGAAGATAGTACTGGGGTCACTAAATAAGTTTTTAGAACCGGTCCTCAGGAACAAGCACAAAGGCGGAAGCTCATTTCTAAAAATAAGGGCCCGAAAAGGGAATTAAGGCTTAAAATGAGATTGGACTTCAAGCAACAAAACTAGGGCACCATCCTCCAGTCAGACTAGCTGCGAGGCACTTTGAACCTTAGCCCCCCGCCCTCCAAGCTGGGAGGACTGGAGCCAGTTGTCTCTGGTCTTGGATCCAGGCTGGTCCTGGGAACTGGGGCAGGGCCGAACTGCAGATAAGATGCAAGTGAATCCAGTTATGAGAAAGAAGAACTTCTAAGGCCTCCGAGGAAGCACAGAGCACTCATTAGGCTTCTTGAAGACCCTGAGAAGGAAGCCCTGAACCATCTCTTCTTACTTTACAAGTAGTTGATCATGTCTTCTGTTTCTCATCTGCCCTCATCTGCTCAACACTCAGGCTTCAAGAGGACCTGTCTTGCTCACACCTCTCCCCTGCTCCTGGCACATTACCTGGTACATAAGAGATGCTCAGTTTTTGCTTTCATGAATCACTGCCTGGCATGTAATAATGCCCAGTCAATATTCATTAAATGGAGTTCATGGTGAGAGGTAAACCTATAATGGTTTTATTATTATTCTCAGCTACCATTTGTTGCATATTTACTGACCACCAAACATTGTGCGAAATGCTTTACAAGCATTATGTAACTTAACCCTCAAAATATTATTGACATCATTCTAAAGATGAAACAAATTGAAGCCAAGATCAAACAGCTTGTACTGACACAGTGATTTGAACCAAGGTCTCTGACTATGACGTTTGTGTTAAGCATCACCCTCTACTGCCTAACAGTCAACATATTGCAGACTCATCCCATCCTAAAACATAGTTGAAAGGTATTGCAAAGGCCCTTGATTCCTTAGCCATTCTCAGGGGTGGGAGAGTGTTTGGCCACAGAAGCCTGGCAAGGAATTTAGAGTCTTGTTTCTACTAGGGCAGAGTAACTGGCATGGACTCTACCAGCCCATCAGGGCTCAATTGCCAGAGCTCTCTACTGTCTCAATAGAAGCGTGTCCTGCACTGTATATAGCTCAGTGCCCTCCTGGCATTGTATAGGACGTTTAACACAGCGATGTGGAGCAAGGCTGATTTCCTGACATTATTCAAAGGCCAGTTTTTTCCATGCATTTTGGTTTCTCCTCAGACATGTACTCTCTACTGCACCCATTTAATCTTCACATTCTCTTCCTCTTTCCAATTTGTGTATGTGTGAGTGAGGAAGCTTGAGAATTGGTGAGCCCCTTATTGGTTTAGTAATTCAGGAACCATCTCTCGACTGCTGACTAGGTAAAAATTCTCCTGGAGGAGCCTACCCATTTTTTTTTTTTTTTCATCTAGTGCTCTCTACTCAAGATAAAAGCAAGAGCCAGGGAAGGCTCTTAAGAAATGTCTTCCTCCATCCCCTAACCTGGAACAAGTGTCTGGTGCTTCCTGGGATTATAACACAAGGTGATTCCCAGGAACTGACTGCACACCACCCTGTATGAGTGGACTGCCAAGTTCCACTTTCCTCTAAGGCGTGTGGCTGTGAAAAATGGATGTTCTTCTCGTGCTTGGAGTGAGAGGTGTCAGTGAGAGAGGGTGACCTAAGCTGAGTATGTCTTCCCCTTCATTTAGAAGTTTTCATCTTTCAGCCTTGAGAAGTTTACAACTTCTTGATCAATGATAGAGATGGAGAAAAGTGAAAACACGCACTCATTTCTGGCAGGCCTTGTCTCTTACAGTTTGTAAGTTGCTTAAGAAAAAGAATGACAGAAACATACACACCCCTCCTCAGTGACTCCCCTAAGTGCTTAATAAGCAAAAGGATGGAGGACGTGGAAGTATTCCTTGAAATAACACAAAACTACAGAGATAGACACTGCTTTATCTTTAGGGCATTTTCTCCTAGACTTTTAGTATGTACAAGCAGATCAGAGTAGGAAAAAAAATGAAGAAAGGCGAAATGAAAAAAAGCTTTGCAAAGGAGATTTCAGTATCTGCCACGAAGTCTCAAGAAAGAGTCAAAATGAATTAAACTTGTTAAAGAAGAAAGAGGCTAATCAGCCTCTTTTCAGATGAGTCTTAAATGGTTTTTTTTTTTTTCCCCACTCTAAAGAAAATCAAGTCAAGGTTGATGTTTGGGCCACCCTGTATCGCTAAGAAGGCTATTTTTGAAACAAGCGTCAGTAGGACACAATGTGCCCCATTATATAAGCTCTTCAGAACATTATGGACTTGAAACTCTCCTCCTGCTTTTAGAAGTTTTGATTTTGAGCTGGATGTCTGTATCATCGCCACATGGCAATTGTCCCCAGCTCAATTGTGGCCTATAGACCGCAGGTTTGCATGGCTCCCAAATATCATGTGTTGCTAGCAGGGCTCTTAGATATCCTTTAGCCTACTTTCTCATTCATTTTACACAGAAATGTGAACACCAGCCAGGACTGAACATTAGAACTGCCCATTGGATAAACCAGGAAACCAAGGCCTGATATAGGACAGGAATGACAGGAATAGTAGGGATTGTGATAAGGTCACAAAACCACACAGCATGGCAGAGCTTGGACTATAACTCAGGTTTCATGACTCGTGGTCCAGTGCTCTGTCCACTGACTCATATTGGCTCAGTTTACTAAGGGTGTCTGCTTACAGCAAGAGAATCCCACCTGCTTTCAAAGGGTTTACAGTCTAGTTGGATTATGAGCTTTTCCATCTGAGATACTCATCCTGTTTATCTGTAGCCACCAGGATAATGATAAACAGGATGAGTATCTCAGATGGAAAAGCTCATAATCCAACTAGATTGTAAGCCCCTTGAAAGCAGGTGGGATTATCTTCCACCAGGATAATGCGGAGAAGGCAATGGCACCCCACTGCAGTACTCTTGCCTGGAAAATCCCATGGATGGAGGAGCCTGGAAGGCTGCAGTTCATGGGGTCACTGAGGGTCAGACACGACTGAGCGACTTCACTTTCACTTTTCACTTTCATGCATTGGAGAAGGAAATGGCAACCCACTCCAATGTTCTTGCCTGGAGAATCCCAGGGACTGGGGAGCCTAGTGGGCTGCCGTCTATGGGGTCACACAGCGTCGGACCAGGATAATGTAATACACATCTCTATTTATCACTTGAAATATTTGAAAACCCAGGTAGGCAGCTGAGGGTTTCTGCCTTTTGAGAGGAGACATGCTCTAACACAAAAAGAGAGTCAGAACAAGAGCTGGAAGGAATTGAGGTCCTAACTGACAAAATGATACATCCCAATGGGCAGCTGCCATGTTCCTTATGTTCCCAGCACTTGAAAACTAAGGAAAGGAAAGGCCAGACAAAATATTGCTCATATTGGCACCTCTGGTTTATAAGAGAGCAGAAAGAGCTTGGGGATGGGGTGGAGGACAGATGATTCCAGGTCACTTCCCCTGAATATCATCAGACTCCTTCACCCTCCCAGGATGAATGGCAATTTTATAGATGCTGTTCACACTGACATTTCTCTCCCTAGGAGAAATTATCTCTGAGGTTGTCACTATCCTAAGATAGATTCATTTTCCATTAAGAAAGACAGAAAGTCGATCTGTCCTTCCAGCTAAAAGGCAGAGAAGCAAGGGTGAAGTAACAGATGCCAAATATTCTCTTCTATTCTTCAGGTGATTACACCAGGCTTTGGCAAGAGGGCTGATGGTTTGATCAAAGCACCCCTCTCCTTCAAATGAGGCCTGTGAACTCGAGGAAGGAGCACTAATGATGCAGGGAAGTCTGCCATTCTGCGCAGGCGGGGTGGGGAAATATTTCCAACCAAATTTAGTCTCACGTGGCCTTTACCCAGCTCCAGGGGCACGCCTTTATCTTCACTTTGGTTTTAACCCTCTGAGCTCCCCAAGGACAAGGAGCCCTAACCAAGAGATCCAGACTGGGACATCTGTTCTGGATAAAGAAACGAAGAGATCCTGTTGTGACCCTGCTTGTTGATGCAGAGATTTAAATAGACCTCATCCTTTTCTCCAGATCCCAACAACTGCAGACAGTAAATATCCCATAGAGTACAGTCAGTAAAGCTGTTTCAGTCCTGGCCCCCAACAGGCAGCAATTATATTCCTATTGTCTAGCTTGATTCTGCCCCCCTCCTTTCTCTGACACATTTAAACTTTCCAAACAACTTGTTTGCCAAAAGCTACTAGAACCTTATGGCAGATACAGGGATGAGGGGCCAGGTCACATCTGCCTCTTCTCTCAGTGATGTATAATGTCTCATACACTACACGCCAATGCATTGCCTACCCTCCACCTCTCATCTCACTCCCCTCCTTGCTTTCAGCAAATGCTTTAAAAGCTGACAAGCTCCTGCTTATGCGTAGTCTCCAGGTGTGTCACAAGTTTGTATCAGATCTTCGGATGATTAAGCTATAACATAAGCCTTTCAGCTCAAAAAAAAAAAAAATGTTTTAAATGACATTTAAACCAAGTGTCATTTCTGTCTTCAACCTGTCAGACTCTTAAATGCATCACCTGCCATATGCATATGAGTTTGTTGGGTTTTAAGTTTTATGAAATTTATGACTTTGGCAACCCACCTATGAAAAGGATTATAAATCCCCTCAAGCTAAATCCCCTCCAATAATGCAGTTGCTCTGGGTTTGCCACTGGTGAGTAAAAAAAAAAAAAAAAATCAAACCTAATTTGGTGTGTTTACTGAGCCCACATAGCTATTCTTAAGCCACTTGATTAAAATCCTTTAAGTAGCCAAGACGCAAGCAAACTCTGACTCTGAGCCTTTTCCATTGGCTGGTTTTTGTCCATCAGCTGAAGCTCTCTCGCACCACCTACTTACCCACCTTGGCTTCTGAAAATGGCCTGCTGACTGCCGTTACTAGCACAGGCAGGGGCTTGAGGACAAAAGGAACCTGACTGATTCAGGACACCCCAAGTGAGGTATTGGAGTGGCCAAAAAGTCTGTGCTTTCGTAAGTTCTTATGGGAAGCCTGAACTTTTTCGGCCAACTCAATGCTTCTCTACCGTGTCCAAATTTCAAGGGCTCCCTAGCCCCATGGAGAATTCTTAACACTCTCCCAGTCACAGCTGGCTTTCCTAAGGAACAGAGACCAGGAAAGGAATGCTATTCGGAGAGTTGCCTTTTTCACTTTTTCATTCATGATAGCCTCCTAAATCTTTAAGTTGCCTTGAAAATGGCCTTGCCACTCATGTGCATGTCCCAAGAGAGCTGAATGGGTCTTTTCTGACACTAGTTGGTTACCTGCTTCTCGCCATTTCCTGTAATCAGCATGTTGATTGTTCCACAGTCATGCCAAGCAGGCCTGGAGCTCTGAAACAAGCAGCCATCACAAGAGTCTTTTCATATGGACTAAGGGAGACAGGGGTCAAGGGCTTCTCCGGGGCTGGCCATGAGCTGATATGATGGTCCTGCTGCTGAGTTGTTCTCACCAAGCATACGAGACATGGGAGGGTTTGCTGGGTCTCCCGCCAAGTAGGTTGTTCTGAGGCTTGATCAGCAGCTCCCTTCTCCTCTACTGGTTAAGCTTTCTTCCGCGTACTTTGCTTGCCCTTTGTCTATTACTATTTCTGCCTGTAAAGGTCTTTTCCTTTAATATTTATTTATTTACTTTTTTGGCTGTGTTGGGTCTTAGCTGTGGCATGCAGGATCTTCACTGTGGCGCATGGGCTTCTCTCCAGGGCATGTGGCCTCAGTAGTCACATCACATGGGCTTAGCTGCCCCTTCACGTTTGAGATCTTACTTCCCTGACCAGAAATTGAACCCATGTCCCCTGCATTAGAAGGCCGTTTCTTAACCACTGGACCACTAGGGAAGTCCCTGTATAGGTTTTTTTTAAGGTTCAGCATGGTTAATCCTCATTTTGAAGCCACATCGTCCACATCAGTGAGGCTTAACTGAGCACAGATTTAATACTGTTCTTTGTTGAAGAAGCATCCTCAAAAAACAAACAAACTCTGCTACCTCTGAAAAGGCTCCTTAGAAAGAAACAATTCAGTAAAGGTGGAAAAGTCAGGCTGAAGAAAAAAGGCAAGTGCCTGAGGGATACAGTTTCTTCTTGTGGTCTCATATGACTTCAAAAGTGTGTGTGTGTTTCCTCAGTCATGTCTGACTCTTTGAGACCACATGGACTATAGTGCGCCAGACTCCTCTCTCTGTCCATGGGATTTCCCAGGCAAGAATACTGGAGTGGGTTGCCACATCTTTCTCCACAGGATCTTCCCTACCAAGGGATCGAACCCACGTCAACTTCAAAAGTACTTCAAACTAAAAATGACTTTCTTTGGGAATCTGTTCTTTCTGCTGCACATTCCTAGGAGCCAGACAAGAAGCCCCACTTCATCTAGCCTCATCTTGTTGGCATTTAGCTGTGCTTATCATCTAGTGGGTGTTTCAGTTACTGAGTTAGGTTTTGTTCTCTTAAAGGGTGACAAGATTCTCAAAATCCTTTCTTGACCTGCTTGAAAAACAACCCATTCCCCTAATTTCAATCCAGAGTGATTTTCTCACAAAAATGTCCCTTATTTCTTCCTTCCAAAACAAACAAACAAACAAAAAGGCCATTTCTCTTAGAACTACCCAGGATTTTGACTTTAAAGATCAAAAACTAGTTAAATGAAGTCATTAAATCAAATAAGACCAAATAGGATATGATTCTAGTGGGGCATTTGCATGTTCTTAGCAGGAGGTAAAAATGCATTGGCAGGAATAGAATGTGGTTTTAGCTGTAAATTCTCTTGGCATGAGAAAGCTCTTTTCAGGCCAAAAATTCCCACTAGCTTTCTGGCCAATACTATCCTCTTCAGTTGCTTTTGTTTCTATGACTGGTTTGGCCCCAGGCAGAAAGAGTGAAATAGATTAAAATCTGTGGTTGGCTCTCCTCCAGTTAGAAATGTGGAACTGGTGATTCAGGAGTTAGCTGCAATGAGGGACGAGTTGAAACCATAGGCAATTATACTGAAGGAAGAAAGGGAAGAACAGAACCTTAAAAGAGTCTTGCTTATTCCACAAACCTTGATTAATTATCTCCCAAACCAGGACCTATGATAGACTCTGGGGGTACAAAGGTACACCTTGACTGAGAGAGCAGAACTAGGAAGAAAAGACAGAAAATGAATTTTCAGAAAGGTAGGAGGAGAACTCATAGTCTTCAGTATCAGAGAGTCAAGAGGGTCAACAGTGCCGAAGGCCAGTGGTGTCATATAAATCGTTTGCAGAAAGGTCTTTGAGTTTGATGACCAAGTATATAGTTCAAGAAGCAATTTCACTAAATCGGAGGGCTGGGGGGCAGTAGAAGTTCAAGCACAGGTGTTTAATAAGGGAAAATGTGTTAAAATCAAGAGATAGTAAAGGTGACTTTTTCAAAAAGTTTGGTGGCAATAAGGAGTGATGTCATATGGTTAAAAGGGAAGTAGGATCAAAATAAGTGGGTTTTGTTTCCTTTTATTTTTTTTTTGGTGAGTAAACAGAATTACCTGAGTATGAGGTAATCGTTAAGTGAATAGGATCTGTCAATGGTTTTCAAATTACAGCAAGCATTAGGATCACCTGGAAGGCCACCTGAGGCCCCACCCAGGTCTCTTGTGTCATAAACATGGGGTGGGGCCTGAGAATTGTGTATCTACCAAGTTCCCAGGTGACTCAGATGCGCCTAGTCGGGGAATCAAACATTGAAAACCATTGGAATAGATTGAGAAGGATAAAATAGTAAAAGAGAATAAACAGAGCTGAGTTTTAAAAGAGAGAAGAGTATGAGATGCAAGGAAGACGTTGATTAAATCTTAGAAAGAAAGTTTATTCCTTGTGTGATGGGAATGACAGAAGGGATGGAAAAAGATACAACAATAGGTCGAGGAGGAGACGAAAGACACTGACGTGATAGAACTTGTATCAGATGGCTTCCATCTTCTCTGTAAAGGAAAAGGCAAGATCATCTACAGAGAGGGCAAGACTGATAAGGATTAGGGACTGGGAAATGTGTGGAAGAAGCATCATTCCCAGACCTAAAGAAGAATCACCATTACAGTGATAGATGATGGATTTAAGTTTAGAAATGTTGAGATTGAGGTGGTACTCAGCTGTCAAGATTAGTTTGGTCAGCAGGCTATTGGCTTTAGTAAATGCATACATTCTGCAGCAGGTTTTGTCTGTCTTGCTTACTGCTTCATCCCTAGCACCAGGAATAGTGCTTGGTACAGAATAGGCACTCAGATGCACTGGAATGAACCCGAGAGTCATTGGCTGAGGTTGATTATTATATGTAAATTAACATATAATACAAATCTGCAAGTATCTCTGGAATTAGAATATTGTGGTGGTTAAAAGAGTGAGTTTTGGCATCTGAAGACCAGAGATCAATCCAGCTTCTGAGTGCCTCACTTCCTCCTTCTCTAACATGGGAAGGAGCTTGTACCAACCTCAAGGCTGCTATGAGAATTAAATATGCATAAGGGGCTTAGCACAGCGCCTCACACAGAATAAGCACTGAACCCGTGTTAGCTGGCTGTTTATTACTGACTTTCTCCTTCAATTAAGGAGAGTTTCTTAATCAGTTTGAGTCGCCATGTGTACATCACAGCAGTAAAACATCATTTTTTAAAAGATACACCCTGTCTCAGATTTCATCCTTCATCCCCTAAGTGAAGTGAAATGAAGTCGCTCAGTCGTGTCCGACTCTTTGTGACCCCGTGGACTGTAGCCCACCAGGCTCCTCCATCCATGGGGTTCTCCAGGCAAGAGTACTGGAGTGGGGTGCCATTGCCTTCTCAAGGGGATGTTCCCAACCCAGGGATCAAACCCAGGTCTCCCGCATTGCAAGCATACACTTTAACCTCTGAGCCATAGGGATGTTAAGGCATAACTATTTAACATAGAAAAAATTATCATCAAAATTGGTGTTTTCACTTTATACCTGATATACCAGTCAAAGCCTTTTCTTAGTTAGAAGCATTTTTCTAACTATGCATTTTAAGGCCTGGCTCCAGACTAAAACCTACTACTGACGTAAGGGAACTATGGTGGAAGACAAATAAGTGTAAAAGTTCTTAGTGCCTGTTTTCATGGGACTAATATAAAACATCATCTGCCTTTGCCTGAGCTAATTATGCAGTGTGCTCCTGACACATTTATTTTATTGCTCCAGTACATGTGAGTAGTACACTGATATTTATCACTAGAAATGATGACTTACTCTATAAATTAATATGTATTCTAATAACTGCTCTGCCCATGCAGAATTCTTTCATGTTTGCATATTTCATAGTCAATAATCAACAGCTTATTTTTTATGCATCTACAATTTCTTTAGGATATTTTGCAGTGATGAATACAAAAATAGGAGATTGAATTCCTGCCTTTAAAGGACAATGTTTTTATAGATATACTCTCAAACCAATAAGAATAATGGCAAACAGTCAAGTATTAAACTGAGTACTACGGTCCTGTGTGGCACCCCATGGTGAGGAGGGAGGCACATATAAAAAGCATAAACTATTATGCTTTTCCCACAAGAATTTCCAGTCAGGTGAGGGAGATAAGACATAAGAACATGAACATTAAAACAAGAATATAAAAATGAAATGGTAATACAGAACAGGGGAGTACAAGTCGAGGTGAAAAGTAGCAAAAAAAAATTTAGGAAAAAAATGGAATCAGTTGTCCTAAGTTAATATGCCTCAGAGGACAAAGTGTCCTTTCCATCAAGTATTTTCAGTTCAGTTCAGTTCAGTCGCTCAGTCGTGTCTGACTCTTTGCGACCCCATGAATCGCAGCACGCCAGGCCTCCCTGTCCATCACCAACTCCCGGAGTTCGCTCAGACTCATGTCCATCGAGTCCGTGATGCCATCCAGCCATCTCATCCTCGGTCGTCCCCTTTTCCTCCTGCCCCCAATCCCTCCCAGCATCAGACTCTTTTCCAATGAGTCAACTCTTTGCATGAGGTGGCCAAAGTACAGGAGTTTCAGCTTTAGCATCATTCCTTCCAAAGAAATCCCAGGGCTGATCTCCTTCAGAATGGACTGGTTGGATCTCCTTGCAGTCCAAGGGACTCTCAAGAGTCTTCTCCAACACCACAGTTCAAAAGCATCAATTTAAGACCCACTGAATGCTGCTGCTGCTGCTAAGTCGCTTCAGTCATGTCCGACTCTGTGCGACCCCATAGACGGCAGCCCACCAGGCTCCCCCGTCCCAGGGATTCTCCGGGCAAGAACACTGGAGTGGGTTGCCATTTCCTTCTCCAATGCAGGAAAGTGAAAACGGAAAGTGAAGTCGTTCAGTCGTATCCGACTCTTAGCGACCCCATGGACCGCAGCCCACCAGGCTCCGCCATCCATGGGATTCTCCAGGCGAGAGTGCTGGAGTGGGGGGCCATTGCCTTCTCCAACACTGAATGCCACTACTTGTCTAAGCAAAGGATTGACAAATCAGTTGGTTGTGGTGACTTAATACGTTATATTTTTACCAAAGAGGTATACTAAGTGGCAAATGACTAATGGAAATATTGTCTGTAATGGTAAAAAAAAAAAATGTGTGTGTGTGTGTTTGTTTTTTTTTCCAGAGGGCTGATATAGCTGTCGCTCCACTCACTATAACGCTGGTCCGTGAAGAAGTCATAGATTTCTCAAAGCCATTTATGAGCCTGGGTATCTCCATCATGATAAAGAAGCCTCAGAAATCCAAGCCAGGCGTATTCTCATTTCTGGATCCCCTGGCTTATGAAATCTGGATGTGCATTGTCTTTGCTTACATTGGAGTCAGCGTAGTTCTTTTCCTCGTCAGCAGATTCAGCCCTTATGAATGGCACTTGGAAGACAACAATGAGGAACCTCGTGACCCACAAAGCCCTCCTGATCCTCCAAATGAATTTGGAATATTTAACAGTCTTTGGTTTTCCTTGGGTGCCTTTATGCAGCAAGGATGTGATATTTCTCCAAGGTTTGTTTCCATGGCATACCCAATGCCTCCTTGCATTTTATGGCCATGATCCATTCATGTACATCTGGTATTCATTCATCTCAAGTCCAGATTTCTTTAACATTCCATACAATGACAAGTTATCATCAAGCCATTTTGTTTGCTTTCATCCATGAAGTGTGTTATCACTGTCGCTTTAAATGTCTTTCATGCATTTCTATGGCATCATCTATTCATACATATTATAGCAAATATTTGAACTGTGGATAAAGGCAACATTGCCAGCTAATATTGATGTTATTCAGATAAAGCTAACTCTAAATCTTGAACAGATCAAACAAGCATGGTTTCCTAATTGAGCTAAAGCATTTTCTCACTTGTCCAGAGATTGAATCTAGAAAAAATTTAAAAGAAGACAGAACTCTTCTTTAAAACTCTACCTTCCCCTTTCAGGGTCCTCCATTTTTCATTTTTCCCTCTGACTGCCTAGAACTATTTCACTATAGTACCTTATCCAAGTTTAATCACTAAAACTATAAAACTTCTAAAAGAAAGCACAAGAGGAAGTCCGCATGACCCTGGACTGGACAAAGAATTTTCAGAACACGAAAAGCACAATCCACTGTAAGAACTGATAAACTGGACTTCATCAAAATTCAAAACTTTTTGTAATTCAAAAAACATCATTAAGAAAATGAAAAGACAAGCCACAGTGGGACAAAATGTTAGGAAATCACACATGTGATAAGATAAAGGGCCTTTATCCAAAATATAGAAAGATCTCTTGCAATTCAATGAAAGGAAGATAAGCAACCTGAATCTAAAAATGGAAGAAAGATTTGAATAGACATTTTTCCAAAGAAGACATACAAATGGTTAATGATCTCATGAAAAGATGCTCACCATCATTAGTCAAAGGGGAAATGCAAATTAAAATCACAGTGAGACCTCTATATAGCCTCTAGAATGGCTATAATAAAAAAGACAGACAATACTAAGTGGTAACGAGGATGTGGAATGACTATAGCTCTCATCCATTAGTAGTATGAATGCAAAATGCTACAGCCAGACTGGAAAACGGTTTGGCAGTCTCTTATAATTAGACATATACTTAAAACGACACAGCAATTCCACTCTTATTTACCTAAAAGAAAACATATATCCACACAAAGACTTACACACAAATGTTCATAGGAACTTGATTTATTATAGCCAAAAGGTGGAAACCCAAATGTCCATCAACAGATGAATGGATAATCAAAATGGTATATCCATGCCACATTTGGAATGGGAAACTACTGAGGAACTAAAAAAAAAAAAAATACATGCTACTACATGAACTTAGAAAACATGATGCTAAATGAAAGAAGCCAGATGCAAAATGCCACATACCATATGAATCCATTTCTTAAATCCCATTTATTGACTATCCCATATTATATTATTTCATTTGTCCAGAATAGGCAAATCAGTAGAAACAGGAATCACGTTAATGATTTCTGGGGCCTTGGAGGGAGCAGAGAGGGATTAGAATGGGGGTCAGAATTAGGGTGAGGCAAATGAAGCTGAGTACAGCAAGCACAAGGGTCAGATCCAGTTTTTATTTTAAAATTTGCTATTTTTTCATCATGAATTTTTGCATTAATTTTGATTTTTAAAAAATATTGCAGTAAAATGCTATTTATCTTGATTAATGAGATTTGGGCACTTCCTTCAATGTGTAGGGGGCAAATGCCTCACTTGCCTCATCCTAGTCCCATCCCTATGGAGATTAACCACAAATGAACTCAAGGGAACTTTTCAGAGTGATGGAAATGGTCCCAAACTGGATTGTGGCAATGGTTGCACAACTCTAAATTTACTAAATTCATTCACTGCACACTGACATTGGTGGATTTTGTGGTATGCATATTTTATCTCAGTGATGCTATTGAAGATATTGAAAGTTAATATCCTAGACTTCACCCACTTAAAGTGTTGACTCACCTAAACAAATGTGGTGGTGGATTCATAATCAGAAAATATAAGCAAATGTAACATCTGTATAATCAGAAAAAATGAGTTTTTTCTTAAATAAAAAGTTTTAGCTTTGGTAAAATTGAACATGAATCCAAATACTGACCAGAGTCAATTATACAAACATCAGTTTGGTTCAGTTCAGTCACTCAGTCGTGTCCGACTCTTTGAGACCCCATGGACTGAAGCACACCAGGCCTCCCTGTCCATCATCAACTCCCAGAATTTACTCAAACTCGTGTCCATCGAGTCGGTGATGTCATCCAACCATCTAATTAATATACACCAAAAACCCCAACTTATTACTGCTTCTATGAAGTACTATTTATATCTCTTATAATAAATGCAGTTTCTTTTCCTAATTATCTATCTTTGGCCCATGACACACTCTCCACTTCAACCACAAGATAAGCCCAACAAGAATAATATAAGACAATACTGCTTCCATTAAAAGGGTCTCTTAGAATGACATGCAGTATTCTATATGCTCAGAAATAACATCTGCCACTATAAACAAAAATGACAAACAGACAATAACTTGCTCCCTCTAAGAATACACCAAATTGTTTGTATCATATAACAATGGAAACTTAATTTTGCACAAAAATGTATGAAACGACCAAGACATAGGTTATGGACTGCACTCAGTTTAGTTTAGTTCACTCGCTCAGTCATGTCCAACTCTTTGTGACCCCATGGACTGCAGCACGCCTGGCTTCCCGTCCATCACCAACTCCTGGAGCTTGCTCAAACTCGTGTCCATCGAGTCGGTGATGTCATCCAACCATCTCATCCTCTGTCGTCCCCTTCTTCTCCTGCCCTCAATCTTTCCCAGCATCAGGGTCTTTTCAAATGAGTCAGCTCTTCGCATAAGGTGGCCAGAGTATTGGAGTTTCAGCTTCAGCACCAGTCCTTTCAATGAATATTCAGGACTGATTTTCTTTAGAATGGACTGGTTGGATCTCCTTGCAGTCCAAGGGACTCTCAAGAGTCTTCTCCAACACCACAATTCAAAAGCATCAATTCTTCAGCCCTCAGCTTTCTTTATAGTCCAACTCTCACACCCATACATGACTACTGGAAAAACCATAGCCTTGACTAGATGGACCTTTGTTGGCAATAGGGATCTTTATTTAAACTAGGACTCAGGAGGTCACCTACCATGTTTTTATACAGTACATCATTTTGAGATTATCCACTTGGAACACAAATGGATTATCCATTTGTTTTTAAGTATTTATGCATATTGCCTTCATTTAAATGAAGTTTCACAGTATAAATCACTGGTGACCATCTTCAGCAGCTTTTTAATATAACATGTGTGGGTCAAGCCTCATTTGTCTAAGTCATTCTTTTTTGCCACCCTCCATCTGCTTGGTCAGGTTTTCCAAATTATTTCACTTCCTGTTCCTTTTGTGCTTAGAATGTGTGTCATTATGTGATACCATCTGGGAGTTCATTCTTCTTTCTTGTCTGATTTTTTTTTAATGTTCACTTCAAAAGACAAGGCTTTCTGGATGATCCTGTAATTGAATGATTTTAACATGACTGGTAATCTGTGTTGAAGCAATGCTAAAGACTTATTAAGGTTGGAGATTTTATTGGTTTCTGTAAGCGAATTTTCAAAACTAAATTTGTGATTGCCCCACTGGAGTGCTGCATACTACTGTGCATACTCAAACCGGACCCTTAAAAGGTCATTTGTCTTTAGAAGTATTTATGCATATTGCCTCATTAAGTAATAACTTAAAATGATGGCCTAAAAATGACAAGCTGGAAAGATTCTTTATTTTCATTTTTTTTGTAGCAGAATTTTAGCTGTGGCTCTTCTGTGGCACTGAAATATATCAGGTACTTTTTTCAAGGTACAGATTTTATTATTCTGCACTAAACACTGTCCTATAGACCAATGGCTTTCAAATGTTTTGAGCATGGCCTTCGGTCAGAAATAACTTTTCCAACACAACTTAGTACACATATATGTACACAACACAAGTTTTACCAGACATTACCCTTACAGTGTGCCATACACTCTGATATTTACAATTCTGTTTCATTTTTTTTTTCTGAATGCTGGTTTCAACTCAACCTGGCAAAGTAACAAGTATTATCCTTACTGTGCTTTTGAGTAATAAATTATTACCTTTACAAACTCTAAATTTTCTACCATATGAGTACTCTCTCCTTCAATACTATCTTTTATGTCCTTCAAAAGAAATTATATCTTTAAATCTCTTGATAATATGTTATACTTGTTAGCATACTTATTACATTCAAGTAAGGAGGGAACATGTTTCTCCTTGTCTTGAGAATGCTACTGGTTATATATTTGTGCTTAACTGTATAGCACCAAACCCCACTTGTAAGGGGCTTTTCTATTAACTGATTTAGAAATTCCCAATAATCACATAGTTGCACTCTAAGATTCGTGGTTGCCTTCAGCTGCAAATGCCAGCATGATACTTTATTTCTGTTCAGTGGCCATACCTGGAATGCAAACTTTCCAGCAAGCCCAGAATGTGAGCATGCGTTGTACACTCTGGCTGTTATCAAAATTGAAGCAATGGATGGCATTATAAGAGACCACATTTTAAAGTAGAATTATCAAATATCATAGCAGAAGGAAATCTCAGAGATAAATCAATCCAACTGCTTCTGTTTACTGAGGGCCCAGGAACAACAACCTTCTCTGAGTTCCCTCTGCATCTGGGCACTTTACCTGTATTATAATGTGAATTCTAATCTTCCAAACACTACCACGAGGTGGGCATTATACTTATTTTTCAGGTGCAGTTGATGCTCAGGTGAAACAATTTGCCTAGCCCTGCAAATAATGACAAAGCCAGTATTCAAACTCTAGTTCTAAAATCCATGCTCTTTCCGCTTCATACTGCTTTTCTCACATCATGACAAAGGAATAGTGCCTGGAGAGAGAATGTCATGAAGGCCAAGGTCATGGGGTTTCTAAGAGCCAGCAAGCAGTACAATTATTTCCACTACCACACACTGCCTCCCACTATCGACCTAATGGTACACTGTTTGTTTCATTCTTTCCCTCATGCTCAGCCCCAAGAGCTGTTTTCCAGGGGAAAAAAACAGCTGGCTGTTAAAGAAAGCAGGCAGTGAGCATTTAAGAATGCTACTGAACATGTGTTCACTCAAAGTAAAAGACAGGGAAATCAGCAATGAGACATCACCAGGAAAACTGAGCATGATTCCATTGCCATCAAATAAAGCTATGAACAGAAACCTAGAAGCTTAAAGAGTCTATGTCAATTAGGTTTGATATTTTCAACTACCCCAGTTGTTCAGAGTAACCAATTCAGGTGAGACCGAATCACCTATAGAGAGAGTAATCAGTGTAATAAGCTGAGGTTGTATTCATGCTGCTGCTACTGCTGCTAAGTCCCTTCAGTTGTGTCCGACTCTGTGCGACCCCACAGATGGCAGCCCACTGAGCTCTGCCATCCCTGGGATTCTCCAGGCAAGAACACTGGAGTGGGTTGCCATTTCCTTCTCCAATGCGTGAAAGTGAAAAGTCAAAGTGAAGTTGCTCAGTCATGTCTGACTCAGCGACCCCATGGACTGCAGCCTACCAGGCTCCTCCGTCCATGGGATTCTCCAGGCAAGAGTACTGGAGTGGGGTGCCATTGCCTTCTCCGGTTGTATTCATACACAAATGAATTTCTAGGGGGAGTCAGGAGAAGAAAGTATGAGGAGATTGCTTGCCTTCAACCTTCTTCCCCCTTGATTGGGGCATGGGGAGATAGCCAGTGGGTGTAGCCAGATGGAGGGAGCATAGTGATTAGGTGTGTGGGTGTTGGAGTTCGTCTCACCAGATTCACAATCTGCTTAGTTGCTGCGTTACGTGGGACAAGTAACTAAATCTTGCTAAGGCTCAGTTCCTCATCTATAAAATGTAAAGCACAGTGCCCGACCTATAGTAAGTTCTCAATACATGGTAGCGATTATCATTTTTAAACTTGCTGCCCTTAACCATGCTGGCTTCACAAATATCAATAGTTCATATTGCATTTGGGTTTTAGTTCCTAATCCTCTTTAGGAATCCGATTGAAATTGTAGTCAGTGCCAGATAGCTGATTTCTGATGAGAAGTAACTGACAACATCCCTTTTTGAACTTCTAACGGGCTTTCCTTAAGGATTACACCACTTGCAAATATTTTGGTTGTATTATTCCGCAATGTCTTGCTGATATTGACAGGTGGTTGTAATTTTTTTTTTATCTGAAATGTATTTCCTTTGTAAAACGTTGATAGAACTGCTAAGCAGTCCAGAGTCTGAGTCCTCCCAGACAAATGCTCCCCCTGCTGACTTTCTCTAGAGCTGCAGGGACATCTGAGGGCCTGCCAAGTTCAAGATACAAGGTTCCAGGGAATGACAACAGAGAAAATGGAAAGAACACGCTAACTTGAACCTGGTCGCTGTGTACACATTATTCCATGAGCATTATAGTCCTGTTAAGATTTGAAGATGTTAATCCTTTGGAGAAGTGGCCAGGGGATCCATTCCAGGTTAGCTGACATACAGATCCTCTTTTAAAATAGAAAGCATATGCAGAAGAATAAAATATACAAAGGGTAAAAAGTGAATGGGATCAAACATAACAGGAGCTTGGGGGCTCCATTTAAAGTAATAACCTTTCCTTTACTGATGTAGGAGCAGGGTCTTCATCCTACTGTAAATTCACTTCAAAGCAGTAGTGGAGTGATAATAAATTAATTGTAATAGCAGGATTTTTTATTACAACTATTTCATGTCTTTTCTGCCTGAAAGCCCTTGTTTTAAGTTTTGGGGAGATGGTTAGTTATGCCCATCAGAGAAGACTAGAAGAGCAGATGATTGATTCTGCACATTTAAAAAATAATCTGTCATAGACACAGCATTGAGTGGAGTGTAGGAATGATGCATACTTTGGAAGAAAGAAGGAAGCAAAGGAATGATGAAGAGTTTGTGCAAAGGAGAAGCAGTTTGCAGTTTCAGCTCTTCATCTTGTGAAGCTAGTAAAGTGCAGATTTCAAAATTTACTTACAGGATGAAGGTTACAGCACATTGCTCACTTTTATTATCATTTTAGAGGCCATAAAGTACATTTTATTATTAACTCAGAAACTCTAGTTTCTTCTGATTACAGATAATAGTAGCATTGTGTATTATTTTGCAATGTTTTTATGTCTGTGTTTCTCTTGTTGCTAATTTCCTTTCATTAGCTTCATGCCTCCACTTACATTCCTTCAAAAGTATGATATGTTCCTTTAACACATTTATATAAATACTAAATGTGCAGCATTTTACAGTCATTTCATTATGCTAACCTCCAAATCTGTCTTGTGCAACAAAACTACTTGAAATGAATGTTAAGCATGTCGAAGCTGCATTAATGGAAGGAAAGATACTGAGAAATGACAGGTCTTTCTAACTCAACTATAAAGTCTTGTCTTGTTTTAATGGATCCTTTTAAAAATGTGATAGGGCTGACCCATCAGTCACTTTTTATATAGCCTCCATGTGAAATGTGGGTTTAAATGGCTATAGTTTCACTAATGAGAAAAGGGAAATGTGAAGATTTTTATAGAGCTTCTTCCCAGTTAGTTCCGCTGCACACATTCTACATAAAAGAATGTAGGCATCACACAAAGGAAGAAAGTGGTAGAAATTCCAAGACTCTTGTCAAAGCTACTACTGTCTTAAGGGGAGAATGCTGAGTGCATTCAATGCTGATTCCCAGGAAGCTCCTTTTTCCATCTATGCTGATGCTTGTGGATACTATTTTACCATTTCTATGTGAATATTCACCAAAATTCTCTGTGATCGTAGGTCTATTGCAGTATTAACTACATAACTGCCAAAATCAATAACCATGTAGACAAGAGGTCACAAAAAAGACCAGTTTGCTTGCTTTTTAAGTTTATTTTCGGTCATGTCAACAGACAATTTCAGCTGAGTCATATGAATCAACCACATGATTATCTGAGTCAGCTATTAAGGTGGCCAAAATAACCAGGTTATGATCTGCAGGCTTGATTTTAGATCACACACAGATACAGTCATAGTCCATTAGCTGCAATAGCATGACACAAATGTAATTTCCATAAATTACTGTGTTGTTCTCCACATTTCAAATAGATAATACATAAACTACCATTAGTATTCACGGCGGCAGAATACACCCCTTTCCATACCAAACCATGATTCTGGAAATACTCCAAAATCAGTTTTCCCCTTGATCTCCATAAAACCCTATCATCCCAAATAAGGATGGCATTCACAGCTCCATTCCAAATGAACAACAGATAATAAACAATAATTACCCAAACATGTTTGGTTTTCCTGCAATGGTATTTCTCAGAGTTTGTAGGAAAATTGCTCCTTCTGTAATCTACCCACCATTCTGGATTTTCTTATACAAAATGTGAATATTTTATACTATAAAAATATGGGCATGTCTTTCCTATTGTGTACATCTAGATGATTTATTTCCTATTTCTCATCTCTTTGCCTCAGTTATTTATCTGTAGAATGCCTCCATTTTCTTATCTGTAAAATATGACTTAAGCACAGGGATGGAGGATTAAAAGAGTTGACACATGTAAACAATTAAAACAGTCTGGCACATAGGAAGTGCTTCTTACATGTTAGCTATTATTATTTTTTTATTACTACAAATGCCACTTTGAACATTCATCTTTTATATAGAAAAATTATTTCCAGAGTCAGATCAGCCCAGAATAAATGAAATGTATATGTCAACAATGAAGAAAGACTATGAAAGGTACAAATTCATAATTGAAATATTCCATATACTTTTAGCATTTGGAAGTGTGACATTCTTTCTGACTCATCCAGATGTTTTTACCTCTTCTTATTAAAAGAGAGATGTTCCCAGGTGAAATACTGAGAGTATAAACTATTAGTTAGAAAAAATCTATTGCAAAGCAGATTTGCACAGCCAAAAAACTAAAAGTGGCTACACTCAGAAATAAATATGGGTTGTTTGAAGCATCCAGGGACCAACAGAAATTACAGGCTTTAAAAAAAACCAAGTCTTTTTTTTACAGTTAATCAATAAAGAATACTATTTATCAAAACATGTGCCAAAATGATTTGATCAGAGTGTAAAATCTAAAACAACTGGATTTTCCAGAGGCTCAAAAAAGGTTATCTTGGGACACAGGAATTTAACTTTGCTTCCAAGTGGTAGAATGCATGTACAGACAGAGACGAGCTTGACTTGCCAGCTTTCAGCCCAGAGCTGCCCTCTTCCCACAGAGCCTGGAGAGGTGCCAGGCTCCTACGCCTATTCTTGACTGTATGACAGAGCGAGTTCTTTTCCTGTGAGCTTTTCTGGGCATGAGAGAACACAGCCTAACCAGGATGGAGCTATGCCACAGAGCAGAACTATCCTCAGAATAATGTGGCAATGTTTTATGAAACCTAGCGACCATATTTCATTTCTGCACACAGAGCCAGCCTTCAGCAGCATTGCAAAGGAGGTGACGTTTCCTCAGGACAAGCCTGTATCCATCTTTAAGCATTTGGGGTTCTTACACTACCTCCTAACTCCCCGCAGACCCTATCCCCAGGTACTCTCATGATGTAGGACTGTGGCTCTAATCCTGGCTGCACCCAAGGAGCCTTCTGAACACGCTGCTGCTGGGGCTTCACTGGTGGATCAGTGGTAAAAACTCCACCTGACGATGCAGGAGACACGGGTTCAATCCCTAGTCCAGGAAGATCCCACACGTCGCGGAGCAACTAAGCCCAGTGCACCACAACTACTGAGCCTGCGCTCTACAGCCAGGGAGCTGCAATGACTGAGTCTGTGTGCTGCAACTACTGAAGCCCACGCGCCCGAGAGCCCCTGCTCCATAACAAGAGAAGCCACCACCAGGAGAAATCCACGCACCACAACTAGAGAAATGCCCGAGTGGCAGGGAAGACACAGCACAATAAATAAAAACTTGCCAAATGTTGCTGCTTAGGCCCAACCCCCAGAGATTCTGATTTCATTGATCTGGGGTGGAGTCTGCCGCTGCCGCTGCTGGCAAGTCACTTCAGTCGTGTCAGACTCTGTGCGACCCCACAGACGGCAGCCCACCAGGCTCCACTGTCCCTGGGATTCTCCAGGCAAGACACTGGAGTGGGTTGTGGTTTCATTTTTTATTTTTTTGGTCATTGTGTTTTGTTTTGTTTTGTCTCGAGCTCTCCTGATGACATTGATATGCAAGTGGAGAATCACTGATGGAGAACAGTATTTCTTAATTTGATCAGCAGACCACTGCCATCACCAGTGATGCTTAAGTCCAGATTTTTGAGCACTTGGATATTCAGAATCTGCATTTTAACAAAACACCCCAAGTAATGCCCGTGTATAGTTACATTCAAGAACAAGACGTTCCCCGATTAAAACTTACGCATCTGTCCCATTCTCCACTAACTGGATATACTAATCCAGAATGATATGAAAATAGGTGCTGTTGAAGTAAAGTGTGACATTTTGACCAAGCCTCCTGAAGAAACCTTGGAAGATAATCCCAATAGTAAGAATGTCTAGAGCAAACCAGTGAGGATGGTTTTATCTGTTTTGGTTATTTTGGTGAGGGAGCGTACAGACAAATTGTTTTAGTGCCTCTCAAATCCTATTACACAGCTAGTTTCTAACTTCACTTGAGGTCTGTCCTATGTGCTTAGTCTCAGTTTTTAAAAGGGAAGAGTTCAATCCCTGGATCAAAACTCCTGAGCCCCATTAGCCATTTACATGAAGACAATAATATTATCTCATGGCCCCTTGCCTTGTGGTTAACCAACTTCACTAGAACGGCAACGTCTGTAGTAAATGTGTTAAACTCACAGTGAACAGTGCTCATTTACTAGCATCTACTCGTTTCTCCTCAAATACATAAAGGTTTTTGATTGTGTCTGCCATGACATCACCTTACATCATTGTTTTTCAACCTTGACTGCACATTGTAATCACCTGGAGAGATTTTTAAATATACATACGTCTGGGTTGCACCTCTCAAGTTCTGATTTCTTTGTTGGCTGGGTCTGGGCATGAGAGGTTTAAGATCCCAGGTGATTCTAATGTACAGGCAAGGCTGGGAACCACTTGCCATGAAGGAAAGAGAACAGTCTTCCCCAGGTGCGCCCAGCAAGGCTCACAGGAAGAGAATCAGGTAAGTACAATGATTACATCTAAGCAGGAGCTGTTGTAGAAGGCATTTATTCCTGTGATTAAATAAATAATCCTGCTTTGAAACCCATAGGGGCCTGAAGAGCATTATGCATGTACCATCCTCCCATGCCATCATGCCATGCGGTGTTGCTGTCAATGTGTCATTCTGTTTGATGTGTTCATCCCCTGATATCATTGACTTCTCGATTTCATCAGCTCCACTGAAATCATTCCTCTTTCCAAAAATAAAGATAAGGATTTCATAAACTGAAATCTGGCCCCTCTGGGTCCGGATGGGTCTTTGTTTTGTTTTGTAGATCACTCTCCGGGCGCATTGTTGGAGGGGTTTGGTGGTTCTTCACCCTGATCATAATTTCTTCCTATACTGCCAATCTCGCTGCTTTCTTGACTGTGGAGAGGATGGTTTCTCCCATAGAGAGTGCTGAAGACTTAGCTAAGCAGACTGAAATTGCATATGGGACCCTGGACTCCGGCTCAACAAAAGAGTTTTTCAGAGTAAGTGCTTTTCAGTTAATTGGGCCTGCTGGTTTTTATTTTACCACCTGCTCACAAAGGCAAATTCATGGTGTTTTAAAGGAGGGTTGGGGAAGGGTGGAAATATTATCAAGGCAGAGCATCTTAAAGACAGAACTACTTGCTTGATGACCTAATTCATTGTCCTTTAGATCCAAGACTCATGTGTGACCTCACAAGTGGCATGGCAAGAGCACTGAGTTTGAACTCGCAGGTTGGAATCCCAACCTGGCACCAAGTGACTATTTATCCTTGGGCAGGTCATTTAACTTTTGTCAGCCTTGGGCCCCTTACTTGAATACTGAAGTCATTGAACTAAATATCTGTTCTCCTTTTTAACTTTTACCAAAGCAGTGATTTTATGTCTCACCAGTTCACTGACGTTAGGTGATTGACTAAGAATCTGAGGAATCATGGACTATAAAATGACATTCTATTTTATACATTGCTTTTCTATTGAAATGTATTTCAGTTGTTTCAAGCATTCCTATACATGCAGATAATTCAATTTTCAGGAAAACTGATAATTGTTTTAATTTCTTGAGTAGATTTATTGACCGCTTTCTGACCCAACATAGGCCCAATCTTAATAGGGGAAGCAAGTTGTTCACTAGCAAAAGTTAGTAAAGCATCAGCACTGTGAAGGAGAAAGAAGAAAGGAGATAGAACATTATAGAAGGATAATACAATGGACCAACCACTTTTACATAAAACATCAAGATCTTTGTTGTGCAGTAACAGGTCTTTAAAAAAGGCTGTCGATGGAATGTTTAAGAACTCATGCATTTATTCAGTTGCTCCAACCAGAGAAACATGGTGGCTTCACTGAGAAAACTGACCCATTCTATACATACGACTGCCTGCTAACTGTTACCTGTTATAACCCAGGTAACTGGTTATAACAGTGATCCAGAAGCTACTTGTGTAGTTGGTAGAAAAGTTAAGTTGAGTCATTCTCTCCAACCAAAAATCGAGTTATCAGATGGCAGGTATAATTAGTGACTTTTCCTCAAAGATCCACAGTAAACGAATGTTGGTTCTAAACCAGCTTGTTTTAAGAAATCAGTAAGAAATGTATTTATATGTGTATTATCATGGGATGTATCCAATTGTTTTACAGGAAACCAGCAGGAGTACGTTTCTTGAAATTATAGCAATTAACTAAAAACTGTTTTCATTCCCTGAAGCAGAAAGAGTGAATTCTGATACCCTTTCAAGAATTCTCTTGGAAGGGGTTGTAGGTGGAAAAACAGAGGGGCACTTGATTTAAAAAAAAAAAAAAAAAAAGAAGAAGAAGTTTTATTGGCTTAGGATATCCCTCTCTCACCTCTACCACTTTTTACTGAGCAGCTCATGATCCCTAACCAGGGTGAGGGACTTGGTACTATTGGGGTTGGCCAAAAAGTTTGTTTGGGTTTTTCCACATGATAGTACAGAAGAACCGAACCAACTTTTTGGCTAATCCAATAGCAGCATCAAAATGATGTGAAGATCTTCTTGGACGAACCTGGCCTTGACCCTCACCTCGATGGCTGTTCCAGAAGCTTATCTGGGAATAATCCCCTGCCCTCATGAAATCACTCACACATTTCAGGGCAGGAAGCCAGGGATTTCCATCTGCTGAATAGTCAGCACACAATCAGCTCCAGAAAATTTGGTTTGCTGTCCAGCTTTAGCAGAGTCTATGTTCACCATCCCAACAGGCATCAAATTGCTACAAGAAGTAATTGACCACTTAAGCTATCAAGACACCAGGCTTGGACCCTCCAATCAGGGATCCTTGTTCTGGGAAGCATTTTTCCTTCAAGGATTAGAAATTAAGAAGGTGTGCTTTAAATGGTATTCACTGCTGCTGCTGCTGCTAAGTCGCTTCAGTCGTGTCCGACTCTGTGTGACCCCATAGACAGCAGCCCACCAGGCTCCCCTGTCCCTGGGATTCTCCAGGCAAGAACACTGGAGTGGGGTGCCATTTCCTTCTCCAGTGCATGAAAGTGAAAAGTGAAAGTGAAGTTGCTCAGTCATGTCCGACTCCTAGCGAGTCCATGGACTGCAGCCTACCAGGCTCCTCTGTCCATGGGATTTTCCAGGCAAGACTACTGGAGTGGGGTGCCATTGCCTTCTCCGATGGTATTCGCTAGGTGGCTTTCTAAGGCCATTCATCTATATTGCAGGCAAAGGAGGCTCTCTGGGAAGATTTATTAGCACAAAGACTTGAAAGAGTGACCAAACAGTCATTGCCCCCATGCCCAGACCGCACCCCAATACACGTGTCTTTCTCAAAAACTAGGAAAGCATATACTAATCTATGTAACGATGGTTTCATTAAAAAACCTCTTATTACTAGAGCCAATTTGAATCAACATTCAATTCTGAGCAAAGCTATTGCCACATTCTAATTGGTTTGCAATTTCAATGTTCACCAATTCCTAGTGACCTTTACAGCCAATAAGCAATTTGAATGAAAATGGAACTGTTTTGAAAATCTGATTAGAAAAGGTGCTGGATATTTCTAGGTATAAAGAAGTGCAAATCATTTTCTAATTCCCACTAGCCACTTTTCTTTTTCCTCAGTTGGTTACTAGTGACAGCAGTAAGGGCTCTGTGGGGAAGTTCTTTAGGACAGCTCACAAAAGTTGATGATCTAAGAGTAGAATGAGCAGTATAGGACAAGCCAATTCTTAGCCTGATTGTGCTGAAAATGTTATGTATTTCTGGGAAGCATTTTTCCTTCAAGGATTAGAAATTAAGAAGGTGTGCTTTAAATGGTATTCACTGCTGCTGCTGCTGCTAAGTCGCTTCAGTCGTGTCCGACTCTGTGTGACCCCATAGACAGCAGCCCACCAGGCTCCCCTGTCCCTGGGATTCTCCAGGCAAGAACACTGGAGTGGGGTGCCATTTCCTTCTCCAGTGCATGAAAGTGAAAAGTGAAAGTGAAGTTGCTCAGTCATGTCCGACTCCTAGCGAGTCCATGGACTGCAGCCTACCAGGCTCCTCTGTCCATGGGATTTTCCAGGCAAGACTACTGGAGTGGGGTGCCATTGCCTTCTCCGATGGTATTCGCTAGGTGGCTTTCTAAGGCCATTCATCTATATTGCAGGCAAAGGAGGCTCTCTGGGAAGATTTATTAGCACAAAGACTTGAAAGAGTGACCAAACAGTCATTGCCCCCATGCCCAGACCGCACCCCAATACACGTGTCTTTCTCAAAAACTAGGAAAGCATATACTAATCTATGTAACGATGGTTTCATTAAAAAACCTCTTATTACTAGAGCCAATTTGAATCAACATTCAATTCTGAGCAAAGCTATTGCCACATTCTAATTGGTTTGCAATTTCAATGTTCACCAATTCCTAGTGACCTTTACAGCCAATAAGCAATTTGAATGAAAATGGAACTGTTTTGAAAATCTGATTAGAAAAGGTGCTGGATATTTCTAGGTATAAAGAAGTGCAAATCATTTTCTAATTCCCACTAGCCACTTTTCTTTTTCCTCAGTTGGTTACTAGTGACAGCAGTAAGGGCTCTGTGGGGAAGTTCTTTAGGACAGCTCACAAAAGTTGATGATCTAAGAGTAGAATGAGCAGTATAGGACAAGCCAATTCTTAGCCTGATTGTGCTGAAAATGTTATGTAAACCCAAAAGGGGGAATGCTTGGTATTTGCAGAATACTGAGGGGCCCAACTTGCAGAATACTGAGGGGCCCAACCAATTGGTCTCCAAGCCATTTGTCCTCTTAATATCCTCTACTCAGGACTTTCCCAGTGGTCCAAGGGTTAAGACTCTGCCTTCCAATCCTGGGAGTGTGGGTTCCATCCCAGGTAGGCGAGCTAAGGTCCCACATGCCATGGGGTGTTGCCAAATTTTTTTTTAATTAATATCTTCTACTCTTCCCCTCCTTGAACCCCATAAATCAGAGAAAGCAACCAGCAGGAACACATCATCTCTTACTTGGGGACTTCGCTGCCACAGCATGTCACTTTCCCCTCAATCCTCCATGATCTCAAGGCAATTTTAAGAACAGCAACTCCTCTACAAAAAAAAAAAAAAAATTGAGGACCCCTGATGGCATGCCTTCTCAACATTACAGGCTAAAACAAGACCACATGCAACATTTACAAACATAACATGAGCTCATTTCTACCCATTCTCACTCCATATTAAAACCACAGGGGCTAAATAGTAGTACCATAAAACAGCCCGGGGCCAGCCCTCTAGTCCTTCCACTAAGAGAAAAATAAAAGAAATTCCTTTCTGTTCGCCCTGTGGACATTTTTACTTGTCCTGAGTAAGGCTGCCATTAAAATGATGATATCTTTAAGTGATTCTTTTGTTTCTCTCATTTTCTGAACTATCCTTAGCTGTTATCTTACAGTCACAGAAAGTCACTGGCACAGAGAGGAAGGCAGGGAGGGGCTGAGCCAAATGCATGCAGCTGGAAGAGACATCTGAAATATTACCATCAGCCCTCCTGACTTGAAAACTGATTTCCTTAGACAGCAGCTCCAAAACTAAATGTCCCAATTGGAGTTGGAAGCACCCATGCTAAAAAAAAAAAAAAAGACAAGTCGACAGCTTCATTGCCATTGCCTAAAGAAATGCCACTATGATTTGGAAACTGCACCAAAACGATCATTCTCCACCAGGTTTTGAAAATTTAACCTGATACAGTCATGTTAAAACAATGTATGGCAAAACCAATACGGTATTGTAAAGTAAAATAAAGTAAAAATAAAATTAAAAAAAAAATAAAAAAAAGTAGCACTGGGAGGAAAAGCAATTCCAAAATTCTCTCTGCTTTCAGACCCCTAGAAATATTAGAAGACAACTACAAATGCTTGATTTCTTTTCCAGAATACTGGAGTGGGTAGCCTTTCCCTTCTCCAGGGGATCTTCCCAACCCAAGGATCAAACCCAGGTCTCCCACATTGTAGGCAGATTCTTTACCAGCTGAGCCATACGGGAAGCCCTCTTTTCCAGATTCTTGGCCATATTCCCACTGAAGATAGTTCAGGGGATAAGAGGATAACATTTAAAATGAAATGTTAATGCTAATTTAAACCCCTTTAAAAAAAATAAATATGAATGGAAAGGTGTGGGGAAAGACATGACTTGCTCCAGTGCCCCAGAAAGTGAAAAGTGAAAGTGAAGTCACTCATTCATGTCCGACTCTTTGCAACCCCATGGACTATAGCCTGCCAGGCTCCTCTGTCCCTGGGATTCTCCAGGCAAGAATACTGGAGTGGGTTGCCATGCCCTCCTCCAGGGGATCTTCCCGACCCAGGGATCAAACCCACATCTCTTTTGTCTCCTGCTTTGGCAGGCAGGTTCTTTACCACTAGGGCCACCTGAGAAGCCTCTTTCAACACATATTCACATATCTCACCACACTTTATTCACATGACAATCCTGCCAGGCAACCAGAACAGGTGTTATTACACCTCCTTCAGGGAGGAAACATTGAGGCAAGATGACACTGTGACTTGAAAGCTGTTCAGCTCGGTGGGGACAAGCTAGAATTCTGAGTGTAGACGGGGTCCTCTTTCCATTCTATCTCAATGCCTTTCTGGTATGAGTGTTCATAGAGACATGGGGTACTATGCATGAACCAAGCCTGTAGGGTAGAGCATGTTAAGGCATCTCTATCCTCTCCTGGTTGATCTTTGATTTTATTCCCTCTGACAGATCAATTAGAAAAGGAAGCCTATACACACTTTTAAATTACATTTTGCCATGCCCCCCAAATCTCAAAGGGATCCAAGATAAGAAGGCAAAGAAAAGGAAAACATCCATAAAAACTAGAGCAAATGCCACAAATGCAGTAGACCGCTATAATTCATGGCTTGTTAAGCTTCTGATATGACAAGGGTTATGTCATGATGTAGATACAGCTGGAAAGAATACGAAGATGAAAATGATTTCTAATTCCACATTCACTGATGACTTTTCTTGTTTTTCTTTAGGTAAGGGTCATTTGGTCTCAGTTTCCTCATCTATCAAGGGAAATGTTCCCTGCTCTACCTTCTGTATGGGGTTAGTTAGAAGGTAATATCAGAAAAAGCTCTTTAACGATATGAAGGGTTCTACAAATCCCAGGAGACTTAAAGAGCCCACCAGTAGAGCAACTGAAGTATAGAGATTGTCCAAATAAGGCTCTGAGGAGACGTAAGAGAAGGGTATTTCTCAAAAAGAAAAGAACCTCTGCTTGCTCAATGGAAGAGAGTTGGGGGATGGCATTTCCAGCTTTGGAAGGAGAGAGAAAACTCATTTATATCCTTCCCCCATCCTCATGATCCCATTCCTACCCGTTATAAAATATGACCTCATCTCTTAGTCCATCTCTAGCCATTCCTTTGTGGTCTGCAGATTCAATAACTTCACCGTGCACAGCTTAAAGCTGCCCTTGAAGACCACCTAGAAATTTCAGGTGCTTCCAAGGTGGCATGCAGGCCATCTGTCCAAAGTGACCAACCATATGGGTTTCATTAGCCTGTCTCCGTTAGTCCTCCCAGGTAACCTACTTGCTTATGAGAGCATGTCACAGCTCAGGAAGCCTTAGGGGGTTAAGTGTTTGTTATCTTTGAGACTGCCAACTCTCTCAGACCACACCAGGATAATTAACATCACACAGGACTCCCAGATCTTTGTGAGAATTCTGAAACTCTCCTCCCTAGAGGAACTCACCACAGGACCTCTCTCTTTTCTTGTCTAACAAAGTCAAAACACCTAATAGCCTTCCAGTTAGAGGATGGGGACCCATCTGTTCAATTAGACTTTCCTTGAATTCACCTGGCAAGCCTGCACAGGTTGATTATTTACAATTCCTTTCTATCACCATAAGAAGCCTAAATAGTTGATCACCTATTAATGATCAACAACAATCAACTAAAATTTCAACTGACTGAAACTCAACTCACAAAAACATGCAATTAACTAGAATGCTTGGTAGCACTCCACTTTGGAAAGGAAGAGGAAACTCATACAAATAAAACCTTGATGTGAATTTTTCTTTCAAAAAGGCTACAAGGGAGGCCCTGTGGTAAAGTTTGTTCCAATCTTCAACATCTTCCACTTTTTAAACCAGTGAGTAAGCTATATTGAGTGTCTACTGTATCAACTTAGGTACCAGGGATACAGTAGGGGGAACATGACAGAATTTGCCTGCCAACACAGGAGACATGGGTTTGATCCCTGGGTCTGGAAAATCCCTAGAGGAGGAAATGGCAACCTATTCCAGTATTCTTGCCTGGGAAATTCCATGGGCATAGGAGGCTGGTGGACCACACAGTTCATGGGGTCGCAAAGAGTCAGACATGACTGAGCATGCATGCACACACGTTTTGTTGGAAGGAGAGAAACAGTAAACATATAAACAAACAGGTGCATAAATTAATTTCAGGCCCCAATAAGCACTCTGTGTATCATGATAGAGAATGACTTAGAGAGGATTGTTTTAACTGGGAGCTTGGGATGGAAGAGGTTTGGGGAAAGCCTCTTTAAGGAGGTAACATTTAATTAAAGACCTGAATGATAAGAGTTAGCCATGTGAAAATATGATGGAAGAGTATTCCAAACAGCAGGAATAAGAAGTGCAAAGGTCTTGGGGCAGGAACAATCCTGGCATGTTTAAGGGACAGGAAGATGACCTTGGTAACTGAAGAATGGATTTATATGCTAGAGTTATAGCAATGGAGAGTATGTAAAGTGGTCAGGTTTAGGATATATTTTGGGGAGAGTGTCTCAATTTGCTGATGCATTGGATAACATTTATGAACAAGGTGGAAGAGCTCAGATTTTTGACCTTGCTTTTCAGTGGTCACTAATGAAATCTATCAGTCCTACATTCATCAAATGGTCCAAGGATACTTATAACTATGAACTATAGCAACAAACAAAGGGCTTCCCAGGTGGCACTAGCAGTAAGGAACCCACCTATCAATACAGGAGACTTAAGAGATGCAAGTTCGATTCCTGGGTCAGGAAAATCCCCTGGAAAAGGAAATGGCAACACACTCTAGAGAATCCCATGGACAGAGGAGCCTGGCAGGCTATGGTCCAGAGGACTGCAAAGAGCTGGACACGACTGAAGCGATTTAGCACACATAGCAACAAAGCAAACTGTAGTAACAAGGGCTGAGAACGTACACTTACACTAGGCCTGGTTGGGAAATTTTTCCAAATGGAAAAATAAGTCTTAAGGTTAATCATCAAAAAATTTTTAGAAGTCCAGAAGCCCCCAATGATTCATGCCTTTACTGTATCTTATTTGGTCTTCTTAGAAGATGGTTTTATGACAGAGGTATATTTTCACAGACAACTAACTCCATTTTGCAGAAAAACATTTCTTTACATTCCTGTTTCTGCTACCTCAATTTTGCCACCTGGCAGAAAAAAATACACCCAGATAAATTCAGGCAAACAGTGATTTCCCAGTCATTTCAGGATTTTTCTCTCTTCCCTGGAATAATATCCAAGTTCCAGGGAGTGTACATGGTGTCATGGCATCAGGGCAGCCATCTAACCCCAGAGCATCAGGATCACTTCCAGCATCCACTGAGCTGTACCACCCAGCTTGGATGTCAAGTAGTCTTTCTCCTCCACACACACATTTACTGCAGCATCCCTTCAACCAGGCCACAAGACCTCTGCAGACCTACATAACCCTGCACCTATTGCCGGGCTGTCTCCTTTTTTTCTCTCTTTCTCTCTCTCTCCTCTTGCACAGTTGTAGGGCTACTGGAATAGTCTCTTTCTCTCCTTCCACCTGTCTGGGACAGCTCCTTTCTCCTCCAGGCCTCATGTTAGCCATTGCTATTCTATGACACCAGCACCAAGCTAGACATGAGCTGTTCTCTTCAATTTATCACCCCTGTGCTACACCCTAGGAACTGAGACCCCATTACTTCTGCCCTGGGAATGCCATCCTCTCTCCTCCCTTTGGAGAGCTGGGATGAGGTGGGGATCAGGGCAGAGAGACCCTTCTGTGATGCACAGCCCAGTCTGACTTCTCTTGTACTTTGCTCTGCCTCAGCTCTTATCTGGCCTCCAAGGGTAGTTAGTTAGTCTGGCTCATTATCGATCTGTTTTCCAATTTATTGAGTATGACATAGACTTCATATTTCCCTTTTGGTCTTAGAATTTGGAAACTCAAAAACCTCTCTTTTTTTATCAGAAAGTTCGGTTCTTACTAATTGAAAACTTGGCCTTCAAGATAGTGTTGGCTCTGCCTTTTAAAACAATTTAGTAAAGATACAATTCACCAATTTAAAATGTACAGTTCAATGAATTTTGGTATATTACATTATTGTGAAGTTGCTCAGTCGTGTCCGACTCTTTGCGACCCCATGGACTGTAGCCTACAGGGCTCCTCTGTCCATGGGATTTTCCAGGCAAGAATACTGGAGTGGGTATTAGTGTTTAAAAATTATAATAAAATATATATAACATAAAATGTACTGTTTTAACCATGTTTAAGTATGCAATTCAGTGGTATTACATTTACAATGTTGTATAACCATCATCACTATTTCTGAAACATTTTCATCACCTCAAACAGAAACTCTATAACCATTAGTCAAGAACTTCCCATTCCTTCACTCTCTCAGCCCCTAGTAACCACTGTTCTACTTTTCATTTATATGAATCTGTATGGAATCATACAATATTTGTCTTTTTGTGTATGACTTACTTTGCTTAGCACACTGTCTGCATGGTTCACCCATCCATATTATAGCATGTGTCAGACCTTCATTCCTTTTTAGGATGAATTTATCTACTGTCTATCTATAGCACATCTTGCTTATCCATTCATCTTTTAACAGACACTTGGGTGGCTCACACCTTTTGGCTATTGTAAATAATGCTGCAATGAACACTGATATACAAACATCTGTTCAAATCCTTGTTTTCAATTCCTTTTGCTATATACCTAGGAATGGAATTTCTGGATCATATCCCAGTTGTATCTTTTCTACTGTAACTTTTTGAAAGTCTATTTTGAAACAAAAGATGAGGGCATTTGCTGTTCTGTTTTCTTCCTAGTCTTCTCTTAAGCCATTGATGCCTCCATCCCACTAGGAAGATCTGATACCTGGTATTGGGGGCAGAACTTCAGTTAACATCACAGAGAATTATCTTGATACATGACTTGAAGTTGAAAGGGAGTCAAAGTTGAAGGGAAGATATGCTATGTACATAGGTGTTGAAAAAGACCTACATTCCTATTGATTACACACACCACATATATATACAGAGGGTCCTGGATATTTTAGCTAGTGATTTCATCTTGTAGCAGCATCTTAGGGGATCATCCTTCCTCTTCTGTGTTTGGGCTGCAACTCTGATGCCCCAACAAGATGGCACTAGAATGCAGGTGATGAATGGTAGAATGAAACCCATTGTCCTTCTGTTCTCAATGGTTTAGAATGTTACCTGTTGGAAGGAAGGGATTTGGATGGAGATCATCTATGGCATTTCTTTCCAGTTGTTCTGATTGTAGGTATTTGTCTATATGCTATCTTGATCTTCTATCTGTATACTCCCTGGTGCCGTAAATGAAGAAGCTCCTGAAAGTAGTCAGCTGCTATGCCTAGAGGAACCTGCATTCTGGAACTTATTCTTAATTCCCAGTGGTATCAAAATTCTTATGTGGGCACAGCCTGATTTAGTTCACTCGCAATTTTATTTCCCTTGATCCTGTAGACTGGATTACAGACTATTTCTTGTATCATTCAGTAACATTGATTTTCAAATTCACTGGGTGAAGAACTCTGTCCTAGACAGTCTGGGAAAGAATAGGAGGTGCCATTCAGAACCCTGAGTTCAGTATGAAGACAATAAAGTGGTCAGGTGACTTAATCGGGAAAGGTCTCTGGAAAGGGGGGCATCTTGAAACTATTTGGAGAGAAAAGAGAATTCAAAATGAGTGCAAATGGTATCTATTTGTGACCAAAACAACAAGAAGACAGGCCATAATTTTATGTCAAGTTAGACTGTGGCCTCTATTGACTGAAGAACTGTTAGTTCTGTCTAGCCTTCACACTAAGATTTGTTTGCTCAAAATAGTGTACTTAGATGTGTTTGGGGTGGGGAGGAGTTTAGGGTGAAAAAAGTTTCCAAGAAAAAAGTATCATAGTAGAAACAATAGTATCATAGTAGAAATCAGTGCTCTGAGCTCTATCTTATTTCTAGTTTTGTAATTCACATCTTGCACATGAAGATGAGGTTCATAAATCCAAAGAATATCTTGTTTTTTCCAGAGAATATTTTGCTTCTTTTGCATGAGTTTGAGGAACCAGTCTTGAAAATCAAACTCCATCTATGCTTTGGCAAATAATACCAAATTGAAATGAAAGAAAGGGCAGCCATCTAACCCCAGATCATCATGAAAGAGCCCTTCATATTTAAAAACAACCCCACTATATTAGACCTCATTTCACCTAAGATAAACAGCCCCTTTCCTGATGTGACAATATTCAGTAATCATGAAGAAAAACATATTAAATCCCCTTTACACAGAATTATAATGTTTAATTTCGAAATATTTGTATCTTGCCCCTTTCCTGTAGCCTCTCTCTCTCTCTCTCACTCACAGACACACACACACACACACGTGCAGGAGCACACATGCACATACCCCACAACTTGGATAATTGTGATTAGCAAATAATTAAAGTTTATTATATATAAAAGCACCAGGAAGTAAACTGCTCCACTGACTATATCCTAAAGAACGCTTTTCCTTTATTTTCTTGGCCTGAGATTTCAGCCAGTTGTACAAACAAGAAGGTTGAGAATAGCATGGTCAATGATTGAGAAGAAATAGAAATTAGTTCAAGGAGGCTTGGATACATGTGTACAATATGGATCCAGAGAAAGCTGTTAAGGGTAAAGGACACCTCCAGATCTTCAGAGCTGATATCAGAGGACAACCATGGCTTCTCATAGTTCTCTATTGGTCTTGTCTTAAAACATTTCTATCTGGAATTGCCTAAAGAGCTGACCTACAGGGACTGGCCTGCAATTTTTTTTTCACTAGATTGTTTCCCACATCACAAGAATTGAGACTATTTAGCCTAAAGAAAATATGCAGAAGTAGAATATATTAGGATTCTCTTCAATTATTTGAAGGGTAGATATTTTGAAGATGAGTTGTACTGCTTCTGTGGGCACCAAGGGACAGAACCAAAATCAAAGTGTGGATATTACAGGGATAGAGATTTTAGCTCACTGTAAAAAGTACATTCTAATAAAGGAATCCCAAATTATATTGACTGTCTGCATAGATAATGAGCTGTTCCTCTTTGAAGGGCTATCGGCCAGGAATAGGCTAATGGCCACTTGTCAGAGATGGTGAATAGAGGACCCAATAATCTGATGAATGACTATACTAGACCAGTGGTTTCTACCAGAGGATTTCTGCTTCGATGATTTGGATTTGCTTTTTTTTTCCTACTAATCCTATGTGAAAGATTCAGGGAAGAGGCTGGAGTTTAGGCCTGTGGGACAGAGAGGAATCTGAGCAGAAGATGTTTCTTGAGAGTGGTCAGAGATGCTGGCTGAACTGTAACCTCCTCCTCTTAGTGTTCCTGCCAGAGTGGAAGAGAGAGGAAAAACTTACCTCATTAACAGAGGCCAAGGGGAGATGGCCGTTTTGGGGCCTGGAATCTGAGTTTGGGCTGGCGCTGAGAGTGAGGTGCCCCAAGCGCAGGGAAGCTCAAGCAATGGTATCAGACTGGAGATTAGGGTCAATAAAAGTCCATGAAAACTAAAAGTGAGAGGGAAATGAGACTGCAAGGGAATGATACCCAGAAGCCTGGAAATGATTACAGTTTTGACCTAAAGTTTTTTCCTCTGATCCATATGAAACCCTTCCTTTTCCATTGCTCATTTACTGGATGGAGCATGGGTGGCCAGGACTGTTGTGTTAATGTCTTTATGGACAAGCCCCATGATTCAAATGTCCTATCCTAGAGGACTGGAGGTGGCCAGATCAAAGTATGCGTTATCAGTGGAGATTTTCAATCAGGATGACCTAGGAGACAGGTAAGAAGGATTTCTCAAGGGAAAAAGAATGGGACAGAAGTTGTAGACTAGGAGCCAGAAACTCCTACCCTGTAGAGAGGTGCTCTCTCCTAATTTCTTTTAACCACCCTCACCTTCCTTTTTCTTTTGTTTTTTCACCTACTGGGTCTTGGGGGTCAGGGCTGCTGTTTTAATGCAGAGAACCTCTTACCTCAAATGTCTCAGTTTACATGAGCATCCCTAGGTGTTAGTCAACATGGAAAAATAAACACAGTAGAACCTGGAAAGAAGTAGGGGCACAAGAAATTTCATAAGGAGAAAGGACAAAAGGCAGGGATTGCTCAGAAGCTTGAAATCTCCTGTCAACGTGACAGAGGCTGTCCTACCAGCCCTTCCCCTAACTTTTGCACATTTAACCAGCAGGGTCTCAGGTAGCCAGGACTGCAGTTGCAGTGTTTTTCTAGGAATCCCAATATTCAAAATTCCGCAGTCTAGAGGACACTAGGTGAACAAACAGAAGGGCTGGGCTTCGCATGGGGAAGTTTAGGTATTAAAGCATGGTTACAATAGCAAAGACAGAGAAGCAACCTAAATGTCCATCAACAGAGGAATGTATAAAGAAGATGCGGAACATATATATAAAGGAATATTACTCAGCTGTTAAAAAGAATGAAATTATGCCATTTGCAGCAACATGGATGGACCTAGAGATTATCATATTAAGTGAAATAAGTCAGAAAGACAAATATCACATGATTATCAGTTATATCAAAAACAAGACCAGGAGCTGACTGTGGCTCAGATCATGAATTCCTTATTGCCAAATTCAGACTTAAATTTAAGAAAGTAGGGAAAACCACTAGACCATTCAGGTATGACCTAAATCAAATCCCTTACGATTATACAGTGGAAGTGGAAAATAGATTTAAGGGACTAGATCTGATAGAGTGTCTGATGAACTATGGACAGAGGTTCGTGACACTGTACAGGAGACAGGGATCAAGACCATCCCCATGGAAAAGGAATGCAAAAAAGCAAAATGGCTGTCTGGGGAGGTCTTACAAATACCTGTGAAAAGAAGAGAAGTGAAAAGCAGAGGAGAAAAGGAAAGATATAAGCATCTGAATGCAGAGTTCCAAAGAATAGCAAGGAGAGATAAGAAAGCCTTCCTCAGCGATCAATGCAAAGAAATAGAGGAAAACAACAGAATGGGAAAGACTAGAGATCTCTTCAAGAAAATTAGAGATACCAAGGGAACATTTCATGCAAAGATGGGTTCGATAAAGGACAGAAATGGTATGGACCTAACAGAAGCAGAAGATATTAAGAAGAGGTGGCAAGAATACACGGAAGAACTGTACAAAAAAGATCTTCACGACCCAGATAATCATGATGATGTGATCACTAATCTAGAGCCAGACATCTTGGAATGTGAAGTCAAGT
>SJYT01001510.1:149916-193799 GCA_006410635.1 Cephalophus harveyi | reverse complement strand
GGGGTTAAATGGTGTGGGTTTAAATCTCAGCTACTCCAGTTAGTATTTTTCAGATAATTTACTCATTCAGTTAATATTTGTTAAGTATATTCTATGTGACAGGCTTCCCATAGCTCAGCTGGTAAAGAATCCGCCTGCAATGCAGGAGACCTGGGTTTGATCCCTGGGTTGGAAGAGCCCCTGGAAAAAGGAAAGGCTACCCACTCCAGTATTCTGGCCTGGAGAGTTCCATGGACTGTATAGTTCGTGGGGTCGCAGAGAGTTGGACATGACTGAGCGACTTTCACTTTCACTTTTCATTCTGTGTGACAGCCCTTGTTCTAAGTGCTCAAATAAAACAAAGTCTGTGCACTCATGGCAGTGGATGAGACCCAAAACAACAAATATGTAAATAACATGTTTCAGTTGGTGTTAAGTAAAGTGAAAAAAAAAGAGTAGGTTAGAAGACAAAATGTTGAGAGTGCTATTTCATCTCAACTGATGGAGGAAGGGCTCTCTGTTGAAGTAACATTTGCCCAGACAGCTGAATGAAGTGAGGACCTGAACACACAAACACGAGGTAGAGTGGGGTGTGGAGAAGTGCATTCAGGAAGTCACAGCATAAGCAAAAGCCCTGACATGGGGATGTGCATGGGGATGAGGTTTGAGGCTAAAGGCCCAGGTGGCAGGAGTTACGTGCGAGAGGGAACCAGGGGGAAAAGATGAGGGTGGCAAAGATCACCCAGAGCCTGTTGGGTTGGGTTTTTAAACCCTGGTAAGGACTTTGGATTTTATTCTGTGTTTGATAGGAAGTCGTTTCAAGGACTGGGAGCAGAGGAATGGTATGATCTGATTTATGTGCAAAAAAGGATCCTACAGACTGCTGGGTGAGGGTGAACATTAGGAGCAGGGAGACCACTTCAGAAATGAGTGCAAGATGTCAGGTGAAAAATGACTGGTTTGGACTAAGATGAAGGAAGAAGAGGTTGGATTTTGAATGTATTTTGAAGATGGCACTGACAGGCTGTGGAAAGTGCAACCGAAAAGTCAGGGATGATGGCAGATTTGGGCCTAGACAACTGGAACAGTTGGACAGTAGTGCCATTTTCTGTAACGGAGACCCTGGAGGGGTAGCAAGCGGGGATGGGGAAGACTCAAGAGCTGCATTTTGACATCAAGCTGGAGATGCCTATGAGATAGTCAAATGGGGATGTCAGTTAGACAACTGTCAGTTAGACAGTTGGATAAACGAGCTTGGGGTTTAAGGCTAGAAATGTTACCAGCTGTATCATCCAGAACCAGTAAATTAACTTCTATAAGCATCAGTTACATCATCAATAAAATGGGGATAATATTTGTTTCACAAGGTCATTTAAGGAGGATTCTCTATAATGTATGTAAAGTGTGAAGTACTGTTCCTGGTACATGTAAGTACTCCATAAATGGTAGCCTTCTTACTGCCAGTACTCACTGCAGATGACTGGCAGCTAGCTGTTTCTACTGCAGAATCTTTGATGGTTGGTTGTTCTAAACCCAGATCAAATAGTCCAGTCACCTAGGAAGATGTTTTTGCCATGTTGGCCCCACTTCAGGCCAATTAAATCAGAATCACAGGAACAGTGATCAGTAGCTTCCCAGGTATGTATTACCTATAGGTAGAGAACAGATGAGCTGGATTTAAGAGAACTCTTCAGATTACTTCCAGCTCACCTCTTAAGAAACTAACTCTCCCCCTCAACCTCCCAAAAAACACTAAGCAGAAATTTTGGACTTATCTTGATATCCCTGAGCAAAATTCCCAGTGTTTTCCCCCTTAGTATGAAAATAATTTTCACTCTAAGGACCTGAAGAAAAAGCCACTGTGGAAACTCAAAATACTGCAATTCCAGGATAGATTTCTCTCTCTCTCTTTTTTGTCTTTGGCCTTTGTTTTTTGTTGTTGTTGTTGTTTTTTAATGGAGTCTAGTTGCTTTACAGTGTTGTGTTAGAGAGTTTTGTCCTTAATTGAAGAGTATCTGTTCCTCTCATTTCCTAGGCTCTGCATTGTCAGCTTTGGCCTCTGCATTACAGTTGACTGATCCAAGAATAATAAGAGTATTGAACTTCTCTGTTAAATAACTTATGGGTAGAAAATAAAAACACAGTTGGAAAGTGAAATCCAATTGGTCAAGGGTGATAGGCGGTCTGTAGATTGCTGAAGATGAAGTTTCATTGACAAAACTCTATCAAGCTGAGAGAAATGACCCTGGAGTGTTCAATAGTGATCCCAACCCTAGAGTCAATCCACTTCTTGGGAATAATGGAATTTGAGGCTTTTCTCTAATCAGTAGTGTGGGGGTATAGCAGGCACATATTCTCTGTACCCACAGATCCTGTAGTCTTAAAGGTGAGGGGTTGTATTGGGTTGGCCAAAAAGTTCATTCAGGTTTATCCATCCAGTCTTACAGAAAACTCGAATGAACTTTTCAATCAACCCAACAGTTAGCATAGTCAATTTTTCAACACATGAGGCACACACTTTTCCCTTAACCAGTTGATATGTCCACCACTTAGGCCATCATTCTTTTAGCTACATTTTGCTTTTTGCTGAAATGCAAGTTCTCCTGCAATGGGAATCACACTTTTGGTTGTTTTCCATCATTTACTCCTCAGTGGAAATGTTTCCAATCCTTTTCTGTGAGTAGGGTAAGGGCGTGAGAGGGCATACTTGTACCTACTAAGGTAGATAGGGAAGAGGTAGGACTGCCCCGGTGGAGAAGTGAAAGATGAAGGCTGATTCAGTCTTGCTCAATTAACAGCCCTAGTAGTCCATATTTATATATTCTCATTGTTCAAATAGAGAGAAAAAGTAAAGTCTTTTAAAAAGTGAGGTTTCTGGGACTTCCCTGGTGCTCCAGTGGCTGACTCCATGCTCCCAATGCAGAGAGCCCAGATTCAATCCCTGGTCCGTGAACTAGATCCCACATGTTGTAACTAAGAGTTAGTGCAGCCAAATATATGTACGTATGTATGTGTGTGTTTGTGTGTGTGTGTGTGGTTTCATGTAGGTTAAGGGCAAGACATCCTGTGTCTCCTATCTCACATTTCAGGGAGGTATTAATAGAAACACCATGCACCTTGAAGTTATGCTAAAATATATACTATTTCAAACAGAATTTATGTGAATTTGGCCCAGCCCTAATGTACAGTTTACAACTACCGCTTACCTCGCTCGCCTGGGAACAGTGCAGTGTTTGCAGGCACAGATTCTGGAGTCTACATGAGTTCCCAGCTCCTCTCCCTACTAGCTGTATGGCCTTAGGCAAGTTTCTTAATTTGTTTGTGCCCCTGTTTCTGCACTTTGAAAATGGGATAATAATATCTATTTCATGGAGTTGTCATGAGTATTAGATGGGTTGACACATGTAAAACACCTAAAACAGAGCCTGGAACAAAGGATGGGCTCAATTAAGTGTTAATTATTATTGTTTTTTCCTCTTAACATTGGCTCCATCAACACCCATAAGGCAAGGTTTCTCAGTCATAGCAATACTGACATTTAGAGCTTTATTCATTGATCACTGATCGTTGTTGGTTGTGGGGGTGTCTTGTGCATTACAGGATGTTTAACAGCATCCCAGGCTTCTATCCACTAGATAATAGCAGTACCTCCTCTCCTCAAGTTGTGACAATTAAAAAAATATATATATCTTCAGATATTGCCAAATGTCTCCTGGGAGGCAACTTCACTGCTGATCGCCACAGGAGTAGAAGATCCTGTATCCTTTCCTCTATTCCCTGAGAATAGAGCAATAGGACCTAAGAACCATTTTCCCCAAGAGTTTTGTTGACTCTGGCTTTCAAAGTCATGTAGCCTGATGCTACTTTCAAACCCACTGGACTATTCTTAGCCTGACCTGACTAGAGAAGCAGAAAGACAAGTCAGAATAGTAATCTGACCTTGCATGCCAGGGAGGGACACTCAGAAGGTGACCAGTAACTGATCTGGGTTTTCACCTGCACCTTTGGAAAGGAGACGTCTGAAATAATATTCCTTGAGGTGGAAGGAAACCTGTCACTGGACTTTAGAGCACAGCGTAAAAATATCAGGCAAAGGCACTTGGAATGTCTATTTGACGTTTGTAAGCAAAACTCAATGTCTAGGCGAAAGGTGACCTTGCCTGCACTAAACTTATCTAACAGCCCAGCCCCCAAAATAACTCAGCCAGGATCAAGATACATCGAGAGAGAGATAAAAGACAGAAACCAGTATTTCATCTCCTTCTGCCCCCTGCTTTCACCAAAACACAGGCACCACGCAGCCACTGCTTGTCTGAGCCAAAAGGAAATGGACAAGCTGTCTGAATGTTTAGAAAGGTGCGAACTGAAGTGAAGGAAAGAAGGAAAACTAAATTGGGGTTTCGGTCATGCTTTACAAATGAAATCATTTCCTGTGTGCCTTGCTCCAAATAAACATGGAAAGCGCTTCCTGTGCTTCAGGGGAAAATTGTGTAAAGTTCAATGATTGCTTTTCCCAAATACACTTCATCAGAGCTACTGATTTCTTTAAAACATGTGTCAAATGCCTTTGGCATTCCTCTTCTGTCCCAGATCACTCTGATCTCTTCATGTGGTGAAGTGTGGACACCAGGGCCCTGTAGCCAGGCTACAGTACCTCAGTGGGTAGAGACTGCAATAAATTTACAAGTTGCCCCAACTTCTTAAAAAAATGAACAAGAAATAAGAAATGTTTCTGGAGTTGCTCTCTTTCACCAGACAGGATATAGTCCGTGTTAGAGCTTAAGAGGCTGGGTTTGTAGGGGAAAAGTCTGTAATTCAGCACACTTGGGTAGGGTCTTAGCCTTGCTCCTCATTAACTGTGTGACCTGGGCCAATTATTGAGCCAGTGGCAATCTCTGAATTTCTATATAGAAGGCCTTCAGGGTGGCATTCTGGTTGGGATCTGTCTGGAAACTATATTTGCATAGTGAGCACATAGTTTTTCCCAGACTGGCTTGCTAACTTAGAGGTGGATTGATGGAAATGAGCAGGTAGGATACAAGCCCTTTGTGGTCCCTCTTGACATGGCCAGTACACGCAGTACAAACTAGGCTCTGCAGACTGACTCAGAGCCACTTTAAAAAAAGTCTGTACCACCTCATAATGCCATGTGAACCTTTATTAAAAGCAGAAATTTCAGAGGGGGCTAAATAATTCAGAAGATAAAGGACATTATAATTTTTAATGATATTCTCTTAATTATCAGTATCATCTAGGGAAGAAATTGACAACATTGGTAGGCAATAAATAGCCCACAATAAAGTTAGAGAAGGCAAAAAATGAGTCAGGGAAGGCATTTTGTTGGAAACTCTCACCATTTTCCACTTTCTTTGTGTCCTGTTCATGGGGCTGGTCTTCTCCAGCCCCAGCAGGCACTTTATACAATACCAGGAAACCCACTCTCCTTTTTGGGATGTGAATCCCCTATTCAAATACAAATTATCCCTTTCTCAAGAGTAACAGAAGCCCTTGTAATATCAGTGAATGCCTCCATGACTACTGATACCACAGAGGGAGCAAACAAGGAATGAAGACAGTGAAATCAGGGGAAACAAGCTGAGACTCCAAAGCCAAGTCTAGCTTCTCTTTGACATGTCCGTACAAGTCTTAGACATACAGTGTGGAAATAGACAATATAGGCATGACAGCCACAACGGCCATGAAAGTTAATCAATACATGATGGTGGTGGTTTAGTCGCTAAGTCATACCCAACTCTTGCAACCCCGTGGACTGTAGCCCACCAGGCTCCTCTGTGTTTGGGATTCTCCAGGCAAGAACACTGGAGTGGGTTGCCATTTCCTTCTCCAGGGGATCTTCCCAACCCAGGGATCGAACCTAGGTCTCCTGCATTGCAGGCAGACTCTTTACCGACTGAGCTACAAGGGAAGCCCTAATAAATACATAAAGCTAGACCATTCCCCTTTGAGAAACAATGGGGCACAAAGTACCTAAAACCATCTTCCCCTTACCTTTCATTCTGTCTGCTCAAATTATTCACACAGAACACACTGTAGACATTTGGAGCACGTCACAAACACCAGTACTATCTTCACAAATTATGTAATACTTTGCCTGCAAGCTGACAGTAAATTAATACCATAAAGTGAATTAGCAGATTATGCCTCTGTTGACAATTATGTTTTCAATTTATTGGTCTGTTTTGTGAATACAGTTAATTCTCAACTATCAATCTAACTAAATATGCTTGTTGAATCCTGTCAAAGTGAAAAATTATGCTCATGTCCAGATCATAGGGAGAAATGGTCTCATTGTCCTTTGTGTTAGTCCCACTCTATCAAGCCTATTGTGGTCAATTCTGGTGGCCATGTTTTAGGAGGGACTTTGAAATATTAAAAAATATATATCTGGGAGATGGTGACCAGAAGGGGAAGGGGATGACTGGAATTCACATCATCCAAGTAACAGATGAAGCCCCTTAAAATATTTAGCTTACAAAAGAGACAACTAAAAAGTGACAAGATGGTGATAGTCTTCAATCTGTACAGCATGAGAAAAAGAGAGCATATTTATTCAGTATCACTTTAGAGGGCAGAATTAGGACCAGTGGGTAGAACTATAATTGTAACATTCATTCATTCCACAGATAAGTAGTGAGAGTTTCCTACATGCCAGGCATAATGCTAGACACTGGGGATACAGAAACAAAAAAAGATGTCATCCTGACTCTGAAGAACCTCAGAGTCCACTGGGGATGACCATTACAAAGCAGTAAAAACCACTGCTACATGCAGCAGAGAAATGGAAGCAGACAGAAGAGACTGCCCAATTCCAGCAACAGACAGAAGCAGGCCTGGAGGGAAGAGAGCTTCTCATGAGAGAAGTCAGCCCAACAAAAAGAATTTTCTATCACTTTGAACTGTCCCACCATGGAGTGAACTACTTCCTGAGCCTCGTGAGACCTAGGGAGTACCTGCCTGCTAGAGGCATTTGAGCAGAGAAGCCATTGCTACACTGGGTGAGAGGCTGAAACAGACGGTTTTTAGGGTCTCTTCTCTAAGAGTTTGGAGAAGGCAATGGCACCCCACTCCAGTACTCTTGCCTGGAAAATCCCATGGAAGGAGGAGCCTGGTAGGCTGCAGTCCATGGGGTCTCGAAAAGTCGGACACGACTGAGCAACTTCACTTTCACTTTTCACTTTCATTCATTGGAAAAGGCAATGGCACCCCACTCCAGTACTCTTGCCTGGAAAATCCCATGGGTGGAGGAGCCTGGTGGGCTGCCGTCTATGGGGTCGCACAGAGTTGGACATGACTGAAGCAACTTAGCAGCAGCAGCAGCAGCTCTAAGAGGTGTTACTGTACTGACTTCAACTGAATGTCCTATTAACCAAGAGAAGATTCTAATTTAACTCTCAGGGAAGCAGAAAATTTCATTCACCAGGTATCCCCAACAGTAGTGTTCTGGTTAATAAGGATTTTAATGTATGAACCTCAACTAAACCACAAAACATAAATTTAAAAGGAAATCTGCCATCCTGCCCATTTTTCCTCCACCAACAAAATTTTTTAAATCCAAATCAAATGATAATGATTCTTGTTGATGGCAGACCATGGGCATTTACCAGGAATATGTTTGGAGATCCAAACATGTGAATAATACTTGAACATATAATTTCCTCTGTAAAATGAAGTCATGATTCTGTAAATATGGGACTGAGTAATATTAAATTCTGCCACTGAAACAATTGATGCTTTCTGTACTATAAAACTGTGTCATTTTTTTTAGCACTTCCTGTGTGTCCCGCACTAAGTGAGAGGCATGTTATTAACTCATGTTATTTCTCCCAATAAACTTTGAAACGTGCATTTAAAAAAAATCATCCCATTTTACTGATGAGAAAGTTGAGACATATAGGGATCAAATCATTTATCCACTAGGCGAATGGAATTCTTACACAAGCAGTATGACTCCATACTCTCAACCACTGTACTATACAGTTACCTTATACTCACCTGGGTCTACAAGAGGGACACTTATATGCACAGAGGTAAGGAGCAACCAACACTATTGCAAAGAGCCAAGGGCTGCTTGGTGGACTGAGCACCCTCAGTAATCACTTCCACACACCTGCCTCACGGGGCCCCCTTACATTCTCACCTCAACAAAAGAGCAAATGTCTCCATATCACCGACCTTCATGATCTGTCACAAACAGCTGGAACAGTGACTATGGAATCCATGATTTCTAGAGCATTACTTTATCTACTGTTCTGGATTAATCCGTTCCTCCCTCATTCATGTATTTCTCTGTTTGGATTTCATTTGCTAATTATCTAGTGGTTATAAGAGAATTTCTTTTCTTTACAAAGCCATTGTTTATTCCTACTTGGGCTCAAAATGGTGCTCTGTGGTTATAAAAATGAATTGTGGCACGCTGGAGAAAAAAAATGAACTTGTTGTTATACATCCGGCCCGTCATTTTTAAAATTTCTCCCAGATGATTGAGTTCAGATCCAATCCCTTCTATTGTTTTCAATATTTCAGCCAAAATAAGACAGATTACCGAAAACAGCTAGTGATTTCTTTTTTCTTTTTGTTCTCAGTGTTGTACTGTCACTTAAATACTATGTTAGGAAAATAAACATTTCAGCTTAATTTTTCTCACTGATGAGCCATTTCTTTCCCACCTTTCTAACCTTCAGAATTAAGTCATCAACCAGGACCCAATCATTCCTGCCACTAACTTTTCATTTACTACATTCATTAATATCCATTGCATGTACACCACACATATTTAAAGTACCCACTTCAAGCACTGCCATTTATTCCCCTAAAAATGCCTCATTACATAGAGAATAAACCTTTTAACCTATATCAACAATCAAAGAGCTCGAGTAAATGATGAAGTAAAGGAGTCCAAGTTAGAGTACACTCAGATCAAAATTCGTGGACCCCTTTGCCCTTGGCTTAAACATTTATCTTTGGAAGTAATGGACTATTTGCAAATTGTGTAAGGAGATTGGGATTGACACATATACACTATTGAAACTATGCATAAAATAGATAACCAATGAGAGCCTACTATATAAGCTCAGGAAACTCTACTCAGTGCTCTGTGGTGACCTAAATGGGAAAGAAATCCAAAAAAGAGGAGATATATGTATGCATGCATGCTTAGCTGCTCAGTCATGTCTCACTGTGACCCCATGGACTGTAGCCCACCAGGTTCCTCTGTCCATGGATTATCCAGGCAAGAATATTGGAGTGGGTTGCCATTTCCTTCTCCAGAGGGTCTTCCCCACCCAGGAATTGAACCCATGTCTGTTGCATCTCTTGCCCACTGGCAGGCAGATTCTGTACCACTATATATGTATATACATGTAGCTGATTGACTTTGCTGTACAGCAGAAACTAACAGATCATTGTAAAGCAACTATACTCCAATAAAAATAAAAGAGACTAATTGTTCTAACCACTCTCCCTTTTATTCAGATTTGATTGGGCCAATACAAAATACCTCTTTGTAAGTGAACAAAGATACATACCCACCTCAGTGTTGTCTGTAATAGCAAAAAACTGGAACTGGCTTAAGAGTCCTTCAATAGGGGATTGGGTAAATAAAGTATGACATATTCATAGGTTAAAACACTATGCACCCATTACAAAGGAGAAAAAGTATAAAGAGATGCAAGAGAATGATAAAGACAAGATTCAGTATCGAGGTTACTTTTGGCCTGTGCAGTTAGGGACAGATTTCAACTAACTTCATAATATTTTAAGTTTTGTGTCAGGTACACAGGGGTTCTTACAGAACTTTTTATATCTTTCTGTGTATCTGAATCATTTACTACTTTTAAAAAGTGTTTGGGCAATTGTCTAGGAAATTCCCAATGAAATAAAATAAAGCCATTGAGAATATTTCATTATGATGCTTAGAAATTGTTTCCTGTGTACAGTGAGAATAATGTGATGTGAAATGAGCATAAACGTCAATGGATGTGATTTCAATTTTAGAAGATCTCAATTATTAGGAGGAAAGTTCTTGGTGTGGACATCAAAGGCAGGCTAAGGGGCAAAAAAACAAATGACAAACTGCAGATTATAAAACATATATCCTGAATGGTTTGGTTGAGAAAGATCCAAAGATCTTTAGCGTAACTTCAGCTCTAGAGTTCTACAGTGCTGTAAAATTAGTGTTGGTAGTCATATTCACCAACATTCTGACATTGACCAAGAATCTGGTTTTCACCCTGATCAGGCCTAAGGTTCAGTTATTAAATATATCTTGAGTGCCTACCATGCATCAGACATTGTGCTGGCCTCCAACAGGGCTTGGAGAAGGCAATGGCACCCCACTCCAGTACTCTTGCCTGGAAAATCCCATGGGCAGAGGAGCCTGGTAGGCTGCAGTCCATGGGGTCACTAAGAGTCAGACATGACTGAGCGACTTCACTTTCACTTTTCACTCTCATGCATTGGAGAAGGAAATGGCAACCCACTCCAGTGTTCTTGCCTGGAGAATCCCAGGGACAGGGAAGCCTGGCAGGCTGCCATCTATGGGGTCGCACAGAGTCAGACACGACTGAAGCAACTTAGCAGCAGTAGCAGCTAACAGGGCTACCAAAATGAACCAGACATGGACTTGTCATCAATATTACCCAGCAACACAGGGAAGACAGACCAGAGCCAATTCACCTTAATGCAATTTAGTAAAAGCTCTATAGCAAACATATGAGCCCAGCCTCATCCAAGTCACAACTATCCCTCCGCTGGATCATTAGAATGGGAAAACTGAGGAATCACTTCTGTGGGAACAGAGGAGAGTCAAGAAAAATTTCACAGAAGACATGCTATTCACTCTGTATCTTGTAGGATGAATAGAGCTAAGCAGGCAGAAGCCAAAGCATAACCAGAGGCAGAAGATACGCAAACGTGTGGCATGTTTCAGTGAAGAGTGAGAAGTCCATTGTGACTAGCTCCTAGGAGAGTAGTCAAGATCAGAAAAACTCTTGAATATCATACGTTAGAGTTTGGATTTTGGCCTCAGGTATTAGGGAACTATTGGAGACTTTTAAAGAATGAAGTAACTTGATCAGATTTACATTTTGGAAGGATCACTGGAGGATAAATGGAAGAGAAGATGAGACTTGGGAGACCAGTTAGGAGGCCATGTTCAGTTCAGTTCAGTCACTCAGTCGTGTCCGACTCTTTGCGACCCCATGAATCGCAGCACGCCAGACCTCCCTGTTCATTACCATCTCTTGGAGTTCACTCAGACTCACGTCCATCGAGTCCGTGATGCCATCCAGCCATCTCATCCTCGGTCGTCCCCTTCTCCTCCTGCCCCCAATCCCTCCCAGCATCAGAGTCTTTTCCAATGAGTCAACTCTTCGCATGAGGTGGCCAAAGTGCTGGAAGTTTCNCCATCGAGTCCGTGATGCCATCCAGCCATCTCATCCTCGGTCGTCCCCTTCTCCTCCTGCCCCCAATCCCTCCCAGCATCAGAGTCTTTTCCAATGAGTCAACTCTTCGCATGAGGTGGCCAAAGTGCTGGAAGTTTCAGGAGGCCATGTAGTCTAGACCAAAAACTGAGGAGAGCCTGACCCAGGGCAAAGCTAAGGAGAAGGAGGAGGAGACAGAAGGACAGATGCTGCAGGCGTTTCTATGTTAGAATAAACATGGCATAATGAGGGGCTGAAGAAGGGATAAAAACCAAACCTTCTGCTTGGATGTTAAGAAGTTTGCTGATGAATTTAGGAGAGCCAGGCTGTACAAGGAAGACTAAGCGCAGTTTGGAAATATTTAATCTGATAGTGTCTCTAGGCCCGTCAGGTGAAGATGTTCCTCAGCAAGGCTTGTTCGCTGTCTTCCCCAAACATGTCTACCTCCACTGTTCCCGGCCTTGTCCAAGTCACAACTATCCCTCCACTGGATCATTAGAAAAGCCTCCTAATTGATCTCCTTGCTTCCATTCTGGTCCACCTCATAGTCTAGTCTCCATACAGCAGCTAGAGTAGTGCTTTAAAATTTTAAATCTGATCTTATCACATCCCTCCTCAGAATCCTCCAATAGTATCCTATCACATGTAGAACAAATCCAAACTTTTTACCATGACCCACAGGGCCCTACAAGATCTGACTTCTGATTATCCTTCTAAGCTCTTTTCCTACCATTCTCCCTTTTGTTCATCCCACTTCAGCCACACTGAGTATTTTTCCTATTCTTTATGCAAAGCAAGCATATTTCATCTCAATGAATAGTTTCAGTGACTCAGTGAGGGCCTCAGTGAAGATCTGATTGCCATAAGCACAATGCTTTATTCCATGGTGATAGTTCTGGGAGTTCAAATAATTTTGGAATTCTTTGAGCAGATCCAAGCAAGCCTCAGGAAAGATACAGTGCAACTGGCCAAAGTCCAGAGAAGAGAAGCTAAATAAGCAATCCAAAAAGCTGAGGTAGGGGCCAGAAAACCCCATAAAAGCACACTTGAAAACATGGCATATGTTTATGGTTTCTACCATGTTATCTCACTTCTAGTCAAAGATTCTTTTGAATGTTTCTCTAAGCGTCTTCATGTCTCAGGATCTAGCTCCCTACTTAATTGTAAGTCATGGGGTCACTGAGACCATGCTTCCTTTATATTCTCCAGAATGCTTAATGTAGAGCTGTAAGTAGGTGGTCCATGTTCTAAGGACCACCTGAATTAAGATGAAATTTAATGGAATTAACTTCAAAAAGCTAAAGATGAGGGAAACTTGGCATGGTAGAAAGAACTAACGGTTTAGGGAAGGGGTTGACCTCAACCTGAGTTGAGGGAGGGATTCTCAAATTCTTCACACCCCCAGCAGAGTGCTTTGTATACAGCAGGTACCCAATGAGTGTTTGTTGAAAGGATGGATGAAAGACTAAATAAATTTTTTTAAAGCTCAAACGGTGTTGATAGAAAATAATGCTTCAATGACAGGAAGCAGTTTTTCTCTTCATTCTGTCCCTGTCATATATATTTGATTTCTAGACACTCCAACTCAAGAGAAACATCACTAGCTAGAATCCAATGGGAGAGAGATCAAAATTGTGAGGGTTCTGGGAACAATATTAGATATCAGTGGAGTTTAACTGATGAAGAGGGGCCATAATAACAGCCTTGCAATATCTGAAGGACCATCATGTAGAAGAAGGAACATAATTGCTTTGCATAGCTCTAGAGGATAGTAGTCTAGGGTGGGAGTCTTAGAGAAACAAATTGCAGCTCAGAATAAGTACTTTGTTACAATAATTAATGCCCCATGCTGGAGTGGAGAAGGCAATGGCACCCCACTCCAGCACCCTTGCCTGGAAAATCCCAGGGCTGAGGAGCCTGGTGGGCCGCAGTCCATGGGAGTTGCTGAGAGTCGGACACAACTGAGCGACTTCGCTTTCACTTTTCACTCTCATGCATTGGAGAAGGAAATGGCAACCCACTCCAGTGTTCTTGCCTGGAGAATCCCAGGGACGGGGGAGCCTGGTGGGCTGCCGTCTCTGGGGTCGCACAGAGTCGGACACGACTGAAGCGACTTAGCAGCAGCAGCAGCAGCATGCTGGAGTAGGCTAACAAAAATGATTGTACACTCCCTTCCAATGGCCTCTTTTTTTCAGGCAAGTAAAGGGTAATTACCTAGCAGTATACTGTAGGGTGATTTCTGAATTGAGACGAAGATGGGACTAAGAGAGTGTTTTTCCAAGTAGATTGCAAGCCATTATTGGAGCCATAAAATCAATTTAGTGGGTCCTGACCAAAATTTTTCTAAGTGAATTCAAACAGAATAGAAAATAGCAGAGAGCATCACACAGAGCAGAGATGAGTGTGATTTTGGAAAAACCTCTTGGAACCATGTTTATATATGCATGAATGTACTTACTGGGTTGCAGCATAACCTGCTTTTCTTTCCGTAGATGGCCATCAAAACATTTTGGAAAGCCACTGCACTGAGGCCTCTTCCAATTTTAAGATCTGGTGGTTCTAAGGATTCTTATCTCTGTTGCAGAGATCCAAAATTGCTGTCTATGAAAAAATGTGGTCTTACATGAAATCAGCAGAGCCATCTGTGTTTACCAAAACAACAGCAGACGGGGTGGCCCGAGTGCGGAAGTCCAAGGGAAAGTTCGCCTTCCTGCTGGAGTCAACCATGAATGAGTACATTGAGCAGAGAAAACCGTGTGATACGATGAAAGTTGGTGGAAATCTGGATTCCAAAGGCTATGGTGTGGCAACCCCTAAAGGCTCAGCATTAAGGTGGGTGGAATAATATAACAATATCAGTGTTGTTATAGTATTCCACCTACCCTGATGCATTTTGTTGTCGTTTTCTTTCTTGTGGATTTTGAGGTAACTTTTAAAAGTTTAAAACCTACAATATTCCATGGAGTTAAATAAGACGGTAAATTATGGTTTCATCTATTTAATGCATCCATTTTTTTTTAATGTTCTCTCTCTGTGTGGTCCTCTCTGACTGTTTGTTGCTGTTTTAATTTTACAGTTCAACGGCTTTTTCAATTTAAATGGTAAAAGCCAAGTTATGGTGCCATATGTGACGAATGTTAATTGCATGGATGTGGTGTTCTTGTTACTTTTTTTCTCAAAGACAATTTCCCCATCCCGCACACTTCAGTTTTTGAGCAAATGTTATCCTCCATATGCCACCTTCCAATATTTAACCCTGTATTTGCTGTACAGACATTTTTATAGCTCCACGTTCTGTGAAATTTAGCCAATTTGTCCTCTTGTGCTCCTTTTTATACGTTAACGATTTCCTAAGCATTTGTGCATTTTCTTACAAGTTATTGTTTTATCGTTTCAAGAAATGCTGTTAACCTGGCAGTATTAAAACTGAATGAGCAAGGCCTCTTGGACAAATTGAAAAACAAATGGTGGTACGACAAAGGAGAGTGCGGCAGCGGGGGCGGTGACTCCAAGGTCAGCCTCAATGTCACCACAACCGGGTACCCTTAGTGACGAGTAATCGGCAAGACTGTTAGCTTCTTATTGAGGAAAGAGCACAAGACTCACACAGAAAGTGGAATGACCAGGTTATTCCCCTGCCTGGCAGCTTTGGGAACTAGAAAGACTTCAGGGCACCGCCCGTACTTTTGATCTAACTTGGGTCCCTTCTTAAACTCCCAGACAGAGGCTCCCCTCACAGGCCAGACCGCCTGCCTTAAGGAGGCCGGTGTGCAGGTCTCAACACCCTAGGCTTTCACAAGCCTGAGGCTTTCCTTAAGACTGTCCCACCCGCCTCAGATGAGTGCAGTGAGAAATCAAATCTATCTACTGAAAAGTTAGGTAACAGCCCTTTTTTCCCCCCTCAGGCATGATGGTTGCTCAGTGGTTGCTTGCCTGATTAGATGTGGCTTCTTCAATCATGTGTATGAGTGATGAGATGTTCTCAATATGTGATAGCCTATTTAAGCTGGCCCCACTCAACTTGAAAGCCAAAGAACAAGTTCGGTTTCAAGTTAAATGGGGTCTTTCTTCAATAGGCCACCACATATATAGACTTTGCCAAGGTATTCGGTGTATTTAAACAAGCGCGTCGCCTGACTGATACTCTTTGTGTATAAATCCCTGATTTGGCTTCTCCTTAGCCGTGTTCTTGGTTCAGGTAGGTCTAATTGTTATCCAGGCTGCCATCATGAGAAAATCCATCTTACTTGGCATTCCTTTGGCTCCTTAATGTTCTTCGGGCTAGAACAAATGAATAGCCTTCAACCAAGCAACAAGAAATAGGGGCAAGCTCAGAAGCCACGATACAATGATGGAAGACGTGTTGGGTAAGTACAGGAGAGGACCTGAAAACAGACTCCTCCATGGCCTAAAGGGCATGAGAATGATATTGAAGCATGTAAGATCGACTCTTGTACAACCAAGATACCATGGGCATCTTAAGGTGAAGAATAGTGTTTCCCAGTCACAGACCAACAGACAGGGGAGCCAAAACATTTCTCCTTCAGAGACAATGGTTACACCTCTGCTCCTCTCTCTCTCTCCACTCCTCAGGATGCTGACGGAAAAGTTAGTTTGCCAGTCTGCATACAATACAGGGTTTGGAAACACAGAGCACTTTCCAAGAAATAAATTTAAAAACAACTTCCTACAGGAAATAATCTTACCAAGCATGGGCAAGGTAAAACCTTGATTAACCAGAACTCACCTAACCAGTACCCCAGCTCACTGAATTGTACCCCCTCACAGTTCCACATTGACGAGAAAGCAACAATAGTACCAAAAAAGAAGACTGCAAGGAATTGATTTTTTTTTTAAATCACTTGCCAAGAGATGACCTATGGTTGGGTCACGCTCAGCTCTGTCTCCTATATCGTCTCTCCATCTGGATTGACCCTCAAACATTAGAGGCTGCTTGTCTGAGGCGAGAAAGTGGATGCAAGCACTTTGAGGGGGAAAAAAAAGTATTATTAGCCAAGAATGAAACAAAATGAGTATTCTTATTGAAAATTCCATTCATCCCTTATGGATTCCAATTAATCAAGGTTTTACTATGTATCAAAAAGCGCTAACTTCCTTTCCTACCAGTGTGAACTAATGCCATTGACTTGGCTCATTAGAGTTTGGCTCACCTGATGCCTAGAGTACTTAGCACTTTCTTCCTGGTCTTTCTTCTCATATTATTATCAGGCCACGGAGAACCTAATTATACCATTCAAGTGAGTTGCAGAGTGAAAATTGAGCTCTATTGGATACATGGCTGTCACGAATTCATCCTTCATACTCAGCATGGTTAAAAAGGCGCCATGGACTGTATCAAGATGACTCTAAAACATCCACATGATGCCAAGTGCCCAGAAGTTTTCAAATAACCAGATGTTTGATGTTACATAAACAAAAAGATCTGCACGCATCTGGCTGAATTTTTACTTTTCACCCAGATATTGCCTCAGCTGATACTGCTGCAAAATTATCAAGTAACTTTGTTGCAAGCCCCACAATTTCCAGATTATCTGATTTTTGGCATGCAAATAGAAAAATATTTCAGTAGATGCTAAATGTTGCCAACTTCTTTGACCATAGTGCTACCTGCCACTCATCTTTCAAATCACTTCCTTTGCTCATTCCTCCAGACAAGTTTTTGAAATAAGTCGACCCTTTCTCAACTATGGATAATAGTGTGATCAGTGCTGCGTATCCAATGATTGCTTATTCCGTTTCTGGATGACCAAGGAGCTTGCCTTTAACTTCTTTCTTCTTGCTACCTGCTGTTTTCTGAGAGTGAGCAAGAGAAGGGGCAAGAGATGAACTTGAATCAGTGCTACCACTATTTAGTGGTGATGCCAAAAATAAATCAATGGAAAAGAAGGTAGAAAAGGCAGTGAAACCTCATTAATTTGGAGCCCTCTAATTTATAATTTGTGATAAATTGGACAGACACCAGTATACAGGGACCAATCTACAGTCTAACTTTATCAGGGATGAGGCCAAGAGAGGTTTGTTAAGCAAATGAAGACTTTAGACTCAATTGTCAGTTGAATTTTTCCTTACGAGAACAAACCTTTTTCAAATGTTGGAAGCATTTTTTGAGATATAATCATATTCATTACAAATTTATCTGCTAAAGTAGTTCTCATGAGGACCTTCACTAAAGCAATGTTTTATAGAGAGTTTGAATTACAAAATAGACTTTAAGAAATGAAACTGTCATTCTTCAAACCTATTTTGTAATTCAGGACTTTCTCCTTCAGACAATCCTCCTCTTCTGTTCAAATCAGTGAGTTTTAACTGTATTAGTAAAATGGCTTGAGAATTACATTTCTTTATTGTATTCCATCCCCAGTTAACATGACAATTGACAAATACACCATCATTTCATAGAGAAAGTGAGACCCAGAGATGGTGGTGACTTTGAGAAGGTCACACAGCTAATGCTGTCACAAATCTCTGCTGACTTTCAGGGTCACCTCTTGTGATAATATTGCAGACAGCAATTTATCACATCTACCCATCCAATGAGCAATGCAAATCTGATTACATATGATCTATTTCCATAAAAATCAAGTTCATTCTCAACTACCTTGGTTACAAGGCAAATAGCATATTTAAGCCATTCCAGCCCTCAGTACTGATTACTAAAAATGACAATAGTCACAAAGCCTGACAGTTATAAGTGCTTTTACTTTTTCAAAAACACTTTTACAACTATTATCTCTGAAACCAGGAGAGGGAAAAAAGCATATATTATTTATCTCTCTCCCACAACCTTTAAATAATGATAAATGGGCAATTATGTTAAATTCTTGACTTTCCCCCTCTGATATGAGACATAACACATTCTAAGCCTATTCTTTAAAAGTTACTCTTTTATGGAAGAAAGAAGCAGTGATCAGGCTGTTTTAAATGTGCACGCAGTTAGGCTGATGAAATAGATTTTTTTAAATTCTCTAAATACAAGAAATTAAAATAAGGTCAGTCACCAGTTAGCCTCTCTCTGCACCAGATCTACAGATTAGAATTAAAACACTGCTTGGGTTTACCAGTTCCCTAAACCTGGGCTAATAGGGTGGAAACAAATCAGACTCAGTCCTTCCTTGATGAACTATAAATGTACAGGCAAGGATCATGGAAATTAGAGCTGTGGTTTGGGAATTTTTAACCTGCAAATCACCCTTTTGTGTTAGCGCTTTATTACATTGTGTGTGCAAATGCAGTAATCAGGAGCCAGTGGGTCGTTTCAGCGATAAACCCCCATCACCAGGGGTTTGTGACACAGCCAGTGGAAGTCTATTGCTATAAATCACAGCAGAATGGGGATTTTAGCTGCTGAATTACCACATCAACCTCCCTCCTCAGCTGCTTGTCCCCGTAAACTTTCAAATTCTTCTGATGCCCACACCCACGCTGTTTCATTCCCTTAATCTTGGGTGAAGGGCACCCAGCCTAGCTTCCCCACATAACCTTATTTTACTAGATGGGGTCTGGTCAATGAAACAATCCATTTGTGATCCTGACAAGGCATTATAAACCATACCCCACTTCATCCTAGAAGTGTCCTGGTTTTAGTTCTATCCAGGTATTTAAATCAACTTCCAGTGTCCAGATTTTCCAAGACAAAAATCAGCATATTTTGTGTGCTTTGGGGAACACTGGAACAGAATGTTTAAATGAAACCATTCTAAACCAGTTGACTGCAATGAGAGTTGCCTTAACTTGTAAGGCATATAGGCAAGTAAGGATGAGGATGAGATATGAACTTAAACTTCCATTAAGTCACAAAGAGTTGGACACAACTGAGCAACTAAGCATTATGTGACCCCATGAACTGTAGCCCACCAGGCTCCTCTGTCCATGGAACTTTCCAGGCAAAAATACTGGAGCAGATTGCCATTTCCTCTCCAGGGCATCTTTCTAACCTGATCATTATGATTTATAGAGTATTGATAGAGAAATGCAGTTTATTTTCTTCACAAATATATCAGGACTAGAATAAACTAACCAATGGGATGCTAGTAAAGAACTTAGGGAACTTGTTTTAATAAATTCCAAAAATGACTTGCAATTAAAATTAGTTATATCTCCTTTCACATGGGTGCTCTTAAAGTACTTAAAAAGAGTTTGTTCTCTTAAGAAATTCAAAGATATTCCTCCTATCACAATCTTTTTTTTGTTTCGTAACCATGTATTTGCTTAGCAAGTCTCTATTCAGAGATAGTAAAAAGTTATACTTTAGGACAGTAGATTTCCAAATGCCCTCGGCTTCTCTTTAGTGGTACATAGATAAATGAGGTGATACTGTGTTTCCTATATGCATAAATGAGATCCTCAGCTTTGTGTGTATTTCTTCTTCCATGTTTGTCTACAATTCTCCTCTCCTCTGCCACCATCCCTTAACCACTTCTCTTCCACACCCAGAATTGTTTGACATTCTTGGGCCTTGGGTCATGGATGTGAATCCGCCTCTGCCTTTTACCTGCAATAAGATGGACGCTTTATTGGCAGGAGCCATCCCTAAAGGGAGACATTTTGGATATCCAGGGTTAAGCTGGACCCCAGTGACTCTCTATTGACACTGTTATGTGTGTAGTCAAGAATCATTACAGATCGATGGCACTTCCTGAGTCTTAGAAGAAGTTCCTGTGAGTCACCAAGACTGGTTTGGGATCAAGGAGTAGGGTGAGTATATTACACTCTTCGTTGGTTTGCATGTCTCTATGCTGGTGCTGCCGCCTGGAAGTATGAAGAAACTGACAGTTTTCTTTCCTGATAGTGACTAAGTTTGCTCCTTGAACTTACTCAGGTCTTCTTCCCAAGAGCAAACCCTCACTTTCTTTCAAGTGGCTGCTACAAACAAGGGACCTTTTTGCCTTAAGAACTGAACCAATCCAGTGACTACCAAAACCATTGATTTTACCAGATGGTGTTAAAGAATAAGTTCTACCACCGGAAAAAAAAAAAATTGTAATCCAGAAAGAAAGTATTTTTTTAAATTAACCCATTTTAATGACTTTTTTTTTTTTTTTTTGAAATTGACTACGTGGCCTTAACACAGTTTCTATGATTAGGATGTGGTTATTTGCCTTTGGTGTTATCCTGATAACATGAATGTGTTTCTTATTGACAAACAATGACCAAATGTCCAACACCAGAGCTACAGAAAGAGCAACAGGAATGAAAAGCCTGAAGGTAAGATGCTGCTATACAGTTGCCAAGAAGAAAGACACCACTGCAGTGGCAGAGTTAAACGGTATATGGCTATGCTCTTTCTGCCCCACTAAGAGCAAATCATTTGGTTTCCTTTCATTTGGAGAGAAGAATATAGGACTACACTCTCTGAAAGGTAGGACAGCCATGGAAAAGAAATGCGAAAGATTTGAAATGATTGGAAAAGAAACAGAAAAGATATGAAATGATTAAAACACATTCGATGAGGGTGGGAATTGAGGTTGGTGGAACAGGGTGGGGGCAGATTTCTTTTACAGAGAACAATTGAAATCTATTCTCTTTTGACTTTCTAGAGAGCGGTAAAACATTTGGCCCTTGGCACGTGAGGCAAATCCCTATTGGTCAGAGGTGGCAAAGGGTGGTTCAAGTGCTAGATTCACCATAAAGCTCAATTTCATCTGGCTTTGAAGCAAATATTTCTCAAAATACAGATCTAAGACAATAGCATCCATTACATTTTTTTAAAAAAAAATGAGAGGGAGAGTCTGACTCTGCTAGCATGTGCTGTCTAGCATTGCTGCTGGAAATGCAGAGAAGTGGATGAAAGCTGAAAAGAGTGGCGTGTACCCTGGAATGGCAACCAGAAGTTAGCTTTCAGATCTGATAGGTAGACACTATTTGTTGCAATCTATTGGCATGTAAGCTAAGACTGATTATTTTTCTATGGGTCATGGTCAATGGAGGGCTACTGGGAGAAAAGTAGAATGCTGGCACCCATTGGATTAAACTCTCAATGAATATTTTGCCTAGAATCAGGAAAATGAACTACATGTCTTTCTTCAGAAACACTTGTTACGTGAGTTTCTGGCAAAGATCTGTTTCTGTCTGTCTGCTCAGTCTATGCCTCTCTTTCTCAGTATCGTGGGGATGAACTAAAGAAAAGACACTTGTATGTAGTGAAACACAACCAAACGTGGTAGTTTGAATGTTAATGGATCTCAAAACAGGGTTTTCAAGGGACTCATATCAATTACGTTCCTGGGAAATTATCTGTGGCCACATTTTAAACAAAACTAGCTTCTCCAGAAGCTTAGCATCTTTCCTTCATGCCCTTCTCCCTGTCAGGGAGAAACTGAGTAAGAAGTCTTCCCAGATAAATTGGGTTATGTCAGATAGTCCACAACCAATAAATTGTTCAGGTTTCTAGTTCTAGAGGGAGAGATTGGACCAAGGCCCAGTTTGGCAAGAATCCATTAGTGAAATTCACAACTTGTAATCAAGGGGTCTATCACTTTGCATTTGAGAGGTTATCATTTGGAAATGACCTGGCTTTATCCAAATATCTCCAAGTGACTTTGGGGGCTGCTTCTCTAGCACAGAAGCCCATCGATAGGTTTCAATCACTAGTATTGTTGGGCCCTTAGTAAAATGGCTCACAGCTTTCACCTCCTAATGTTATAGGCATGCATTATTGAATTTGCTCTTTGCACTTACATTAAATTATGATCTCATTAGCAAGGAGTTAAATAGGTTTAAGCTCCATTTGTGAACTACATGATATAAATACTGTCTCAGAGTGAGAGTCTAGCAGCTAAGCACTGTATAACTCTGCAAATCATTGTAGCTGCCCCTGTGGAATGAGGGTCACTTGGGTGGCCAGGGTCCAGTATTGCCAGCAGTCATATGTGCCTGCTCTCAGGTTGTGGAGAAAACTCAGGCTTTCTCCAAGGGTAGAAAGATTAAAATAACTTAAATCTTCATTTTCCTAGAATCCTGCATCCAGAAACCCCTGTGAAAAGAAATAAATCAAGCTTCTTTAAAGGGGCTCCAGAATATTAATGTAATCTAGGGCATAGCCTCCAACAGCTACTAGATGGAAAGGTAAATCCCTTCACTACACATATCTGCAGGTAACCTATGGAAAAGAATATCAAGGACTCTAGACTATATCCTTTCATCCAATGATGAATCTTCTCTTGGTTGGTCATCAATTGACTTCAACTTAATAGATCAAGTCCTGCCTGGGCAGAGATGTCTGTAACTGCCTTCCTGCCTGTGATTTCCTGAATGATACTAGGAGTTCTCCAGAAAAGGCTAGGGAAACAAGCGAGCAATTTGAAAAGGTGAACTGTCACCATGAAAACCTGAAATATCTTCAGTAGAAAAGCCAGTGATAGATGGCTTTTCTCCCTCCACTGGACCAAAGATAATTTTTAGAAGTTGTTCCAAAAAGTCACTAGGTACCAAGAAGCAAATGCAGTAACTTGGAGTGAGCTTTGGATAAATCATAGCATGAGGGGAGGGCTTCCAGCTTAGGCTGTGATAAGTTTTTGTTATCATCATTCAGACATTGGGTTCTTAGAGCAAGTTTGTAATTAACACTGCAAACACACCGTCCTTGCTCATGTATTTCTTTTACTTCTCCGTAATCTCCTTGTCTTTCCCTCCATGACCTACGTATTTACACATATATCTGTCCTTCCTAAGGGCACCATTGAAGATCTCTTGGTATAATTAATTAAACAGACATTTGGTCTTTAGGTGTCCCTGCTCAGAAAGGAGAAAAGAAGCCACTTAAACTAGAATATATCGCACAGTCTCTCAAATAGATACATCTTACAACACCCTCGGATTCCTATATCTTTCAGGCCTAGAACTATATCCATAGTACAAACCTTGTCTCTCAGCCCTTCTAGGAATACCATATGGAGGAATCAACTTGGTCACTAACTCACAAGGCCATTTTTTCTTCTTTGCACTATGGGAAAACAGCACCCTCACATCACTCTCCACATTTCTTTCTTTATAAAAAAAGAATCCAGCATGGCTCAAATCTACGTAGTTTAGGTATTTCCTGAAATCAAAATTAAAAAATAAATTGGACAGTTCCTTTGAAATCAAAATTTTTAGTTACTTAAAAAAAAAATAAGCAGTTTCTACTTTCACAGGAGAAAAAAATTGTTCCTCTTATCCTAAAACTGTCTGCATATGCAACATTGGCCAGCACTAAGATGACATTGAACTTCGCAATGGCTGGCTCATAGCTCCCAGATATGAGCTGGGAACCTAGACAACTGCCACCCGGGGCTGGATGCCCTGGATTAATGAGCACAGAGCTTTGTTGTTGATTGTTGCCAGGTGGGGATGGCAGAGATAAGCAGAAATTTGTATCAGCCAGTAATTTTCTTCAAAAATAGAACTCATTTTCAAGGCATTATGAATTACATTACTACCCCAATTTCAAAAAAAAAAAAAATTGATGCTACTTCATGACTCCCCACACTCAGGAACCATCATTCTGTCTCTCAGGTCAGTGCTCTCTTCACATACTATTAACTGACTATCTAGGTGACATTTGCTGTTATCCCCTCCATCTGGTCCATAATCCACATACACTTTTATGCTATGCGTGCAATTTACAGCCTTTCCATAGGAGGAATTTACACCCTTTCCTCCACCCAACCCCCCAGACCATTATTTAAACAAAACAGAACAAAGAGTTGGAGTTTATAAACAGTTACACTCCACTTCCTTTCCCATTTCTCGTGAAACTTTGTATTTTAAAAAGGAAGTTTCCTCCGTCTTAAATATGTGAAATTCCCTTGATGGAATGTCAGGTACCAGTGAGGAAAATATTTGTGGTGGAGGGGGGGTTCCCAGATCCCCTGAAATTACAAAGCACTTCTGTTCTTTCCCAAGCTCTATTACCTGTGATTTTGTTTTGTTCTGTTTTGTTTTGGCCTTAAGAGGACTCCACTCAGGAAATATTCACAGCAAGCCCTTCAGAGGGGAGAATGACTAACTAATTTCCATGATACGAATCTGACCTACTTTGTTTAATTCTTTCCATTCTCTACTGAAGCAAGGACAATAAATATTTCTGACTTCTAATTCTCTTAGGTACCCGTTAACGGCCTGCAGTCGTAACTCTGAAACATTCCCCTGGAGACATACCACCGCACCACAGCGGTGAAAGGCCCCAGCTGCTGGATCTACCCCTGCTAGGCTGAGAGTTATTTGGAATCTGATGGTCCCTAAAGAAAAAATTCATTATGAACATCCAAACTCTAAGAACAAAAACAGTGCGGGCTTGCCACCCCTTTTTTCGTGTATTCCATTGGTGAAGGTACAGTGCAGAGTTGCATGGATATCAATTTGCCTTCTGGCCTGCCCAATAATTTGCTGTGCAGGCTAGAGCAGATTACTTACCCTTTCTGTGCCTCGATTGCTTTACTTATAGAGGCCATGAATCTACCTTCTTAAAGTGATTATTAAACTTGACCAATAATAATAATTTTATTATGTGCTAAGTGCTAGGCTGGAAAACAAAATGCTAAAAGAGCTTTCTATTCAAGTATTTCTTGAGAGAACTATTCTAAGTGGGGAATACAAATATATAAGCCATGGTCTTTCCACTTGAGCAACATAGTCTAGGGGGAAACACAAGGCCTGGGCACAAATAATAAGGCAAGACAGAAGATGAAGAGGGGGAGAGAAAATATTAGGGTGAGGAGCAAAAATGGCATCAAGAGGAAAGTGACATTTAAAGCGACCAATTGCCCACCTAATTCTACTTTCTTTAAAATACCAAATTGTATGTGTCTGTGTGTCTGTGTGTGTTTTGGGAGGGGAACGTCAATACATTCAGTTGCTTTGAATTGAGTTTGGCAATACAACCAGTAAGGTACAGTAACAGAGAAAATTATGTGGATAGAAGCAGTTTTTCTCTGCCATCTTGAGAATTTGTTCCACCCTGCAGCAACATACAATTGTAGGAGATTTGGCCTTTAAAGTACTTTCTTTTCTTGGCAGCTATCCTAACCTTGTTAAGTGGTATTATCTGTGATTTCTGATTACAGCTTTTATGCTGCTTGGCTGTGCTGCTGCTTAAAATGTTTGTTTTTCTCCTTCATTTTTATTTAGAAGTTCCCAAACGCACATTGGTTCCCTGCCAGATTTCATAAGCCCTGTGATTTTTTTTTCCAATCAAAGACTAAACTTCTAAGGATATATAATTTGTCAGATTTCCCTAAAGTCCTGGGGCATCAGATGAGGTTTGGATTGTCTAAGGCAGGGTTTCCCAGCCGCAGCACTATTGACATCTGGGGCCTTGTGGTGGGGGCGGTCCTGCACATAGTGGGGTGTTAAACAGCATCACTGGCCTCTACCTACTAGATGCCTGTATCGCCCCCCTCTCCAGTTGTGACAATGAAAGATGACTCGACATTGCTCAGTGTCTCCTGAAGGGCAAAACTACCCCTAATAGAGAACCGTTGCTCTAAGGTAACCTCCACTGTAACTGTACAGACTATGGCAGTAGAGCGCGGTTACCAATCATTCTGGGGGAGCCACTCAGTGGCCTAAGGCAGGGGTAGGCCACTTGCCAGAAAAGCAGGATGCTAGATTGCTGACCTGGATGCTAAATGCTCGGCCTGGATTTTGACAAGAGTGGAGGGTGGCAGCCCAGAATAGGCCCAGCAGAGGAAAAGCCTTCCCTCCTTTAAAACCAGTACTTGCTTGTCCCAGGACCCCTTTACACAATTCAAAGTTATAGAGAACCCCCAAAGATTTTGTTCATATGTATTATGTCTATTAATGCTTACCATATCAGAAATTAAAATGGAACGATTTTTAAATAATGTATTAATAACTCATTTAAAAATAATAAACCCAATGTATATTCACATAAATAGCATGCTTTTTAAAAAATCAGTGAGGAGTGGCATTGTCCTATTTTGCAAGTATCTTTAATATCTGGCTTAATATAACAGAATAGGATTCTCGTATCTACTTCTTCATTCAATGTGTTGTGATATCACATGCCGTGTTACCTCCAGGAAACTCCACTGTACATCATGAGAGAATAAGAGTGAGAAAGGCAAAGAACACCTTAGTATTAATACCAAAATAGTTTTGACCTCACTGACCCTCTGGTGAAAAGATTTCAGGGATCCTCCAGGGGTCTCTGGACCAGTTTGAGAACCACTGCTCTAAACTAATATGCCCCACTTTTATCAACGCTAGCTTACTTAAGTGTTGATATATTTTTTTTAAACCTAGGATCTCTAGGGAGAGATCTCTATTTGGACCTTAGTGTGAGTGCCTTTAATCAGACTGCTCTGTTCCTGAGATCTAGTAAGAGCAGCCATAACTAAAGAAACTGAAGTCATGAAGAACACAGTAGCTTGAGGGAGGTCAGGGCCCAGTAAGGGCTTAGTCAGAGAGCAGCATGAAGACACTGGGCCCTTCGCAGTAAGAAAAGAGGAAGCATGAAAAGAAAGAAAAAATGCCTTATATTTTTTCCTGTGGTCCTGATGGAATCAGTGACCTATCTGTTATTGAAAAACATCTCCCCTGCAATCTGAGCCAACTGTCATAATCCTGAGCCTGGGTGCCAATATGTAGTTTAAGGCATAGCACTGAGGGAGAGGTGGTGGTGACAGAGGAAAAGATTATAGGAGAAAGGAGAGAGAAGGAGGCTAGACAGTGGAGACTAGGGAAGGAGGCAATTCTAACACTGATCTCATGGCCATAGATGGCCTGTCTGTCCTTTAAGAAAAAAAAGTCGAAGATGACTGTCACAGCTAATAATATCCTAAAGAGGCTCGCATTTTTATTTAAATAACTTTTGTTTCTTTGCATTCCAAGCAACTCTGGCCAGCACTTGAGAAGCCTAAGCTTCTGAGCATTGATTGAAGGAACTTGTTTCAAGTATAAAAGGACCTCAGTTTCCTGGTGATATACAAAATACAGATATTCTGGCTGCCCAGTTCAGGACTAACCAAGAAAGTGTCACCTCCCTGACACTAAAGGTTTATAGTTTTACAAATCCTAAGTACTCTGAAATTGCCTATTATTTTTACATGATGATCTGTTTCTCAGAATATCTCGAGATGGTCCTTCTGCTCTCAACAGCAAAGAGGAAAAGAAAGGAAACAGGCTTTGGGGATGGTCTGATAGAGAACAGACCTCTGTGACAACAGAAGTCTTGTCAATGATTGGGATATGTTGATGGGTCCAAGTTAGCCAAAATAAACTCAGAAATTCTATGGAATGTTCATAGTTACACAAATATACCTGTTTTCCTCCTTGAAAATTGGTAGCATTCAGAAAAACAGGTACTAGTACTGGCAATATTGTTCACATGAGTCTGAACACACAGTAGTTCATAGCCTCATAATACAAATATGCCACCCCCCTCTCTAGAATGCATTTTAAATCTAAAGTTATTAGAGATCTTTTAGGATTCATTAGGTCTAGAAAGAAAACTGTAGAAGTCATTATTCTCATTTTACAGCTGAAGAAATTTCCGAGAGAGAAAATCATGACCCTAGGACCAATAGGGTTTCCTGCATTTGTGAAGTGGCTCTGAAGCTTCATTTGACTACAACAGCTTATCCAAACTTCCTCTACAGCACTGCCATAGGGGCAGAGTCAGTTTGCCATTTCAGGTCATGCCATATTAATAATCCATTTACAAACAATCTAGTTCACCTTCTGATGACCTGAGTTGGCCATAGACATACAACCATATCAGAGAGACAGCTGATCAGTAACTCAAAAACAATCCGTAGACCAGATCTCACCCTGTTGAAAGTATTCTTATCCAGAACTCAGAGGTCCACATTATACTGTTAATATTAAGACCAGTGTGGTGTAAGAATTCAGTCTGGGGAGACATGTATGTAGTACAGTTTGTTGGAAGATCATTTTCAGCTGGACAGCAGATTTGTGTAATAAAGGACAACTAATCAGAAGGCGTGCTATTCACAGAGAATCTATCTTCTGTTCTGCTGGAATTCATCCTTTTGTCTCCACATGTGGAAGTGCCTCCCCTTCTGGCCCTGTTCCCTTCCCCACTCCACCATAAAACTTGCTTTCTGTCTGGAAGTACAACAAGACACCCGGTTAGATCAAACCTAACACACCTCCATCACAAAGCTACTGCAAGCTGCCGCCGACGATTGTCACTGAGGGGAAACCCTCCTCACCCCACACCGCCTATCTGAGGAGTGCCTTTTTTCTATCCTCATTATTTAACAGTGTGTGCCGATTACTCAAAGCGATATGGGCAGGCCCTGGTAAATATAGCGTTGCTGTAGTGTTAATTTTTATAAGGTAATGCTCAGGTTGCCTGCAGTGTCTAAAATTACTCTGTGGCCAGGGCCCCCTGCTTTATCGCTTTCTATAGTTTTAAAGTAGTTTGAAGCTTGAATAACATAAAATAACATAATATAATGTTATTTATGTTATTTCCCACGTGAAGAACGCCTGTAAACCTTGCAGTATTGAAACTCAGTGAACAAGGCATCTTAGACAAGCTGAAAAACAAATGGTGGTACGATAAGGGGGAGTGTGGAGCCAAGGACTCCGGGAGTAAGGTCAGTCGCTGAAGGTCTTTTTGTACTGATTAGCAATCACATTTTGAACCACTGTTTATTTTCTACCCTAAAACGGCTTTCCTTCCCAACACACACTCCCTGGCACAGTGGGACCCCTTTATAACACCAGCACTGAAAGTTTAAGGCAAACACCAGCCTTAGAGGCCTGCCACGTGACATCACTCATGGACTCCCGGCAAGCTATTGTGATCAGGGAACTCAATCTGGCCCACCACATTCCCAAAGAAGTACAATCATGAGCTGTGTTATAAGGGGGTTTTACTGTATTTCACATTTTGAAAGTTCGAAGAGAAAAACAGAACAACAACCAAAAAAAAAAAAAAAACAAGATCCAGTTGTGACAGTACTTTTTCTTAACCTCTTACAGCTTCAGAGACTTTGTAGTTGCTAATGCCTTTGGTTATGACTATATTATGTTGAGCCCACTTGAAAACAGTCAAAGAATTAAATAACAAAGACTGGCTTCTGTAAGCACAATGATTAGCCTCCTCTCAGCTGCTGTCGTATTGAGTTCAGCATCTATTTGGATTTCGAATTTCATTAAGTCTGTCACACTTCTCTCTTCCAAAGGTGTTATTTGAATCTCTGTACGTAATACTTCTAAAATTCAGTCGCATGCTCCTTAAGGGTATACATTCTCAGGATAACATCACATTGATAAGCATGAAACACTCTTCCCCGCCTCCTTCCTGCCCCCCTAAGAAAATTCTTTTTGAGTTTCAAGTTTTGCCTTTCCTTTTTTCGAACTAATATTGTGGTATCAGTTAATTCATTTCATGAAATGCCACTCATTTTCCTTGTGCAGTGAACCATTTTGCTCCTGGTTTTCTACATCCCACAACAGGGAATTTTATGAAACTTAAATTGGAGGAACTTGAAACTTTGTTGCTACAGCTTACGTGGCTCATGCAAAGGACACTTTTCCCCCATCAAAAATCACATACATATACAAATCTAATGGAAGAGGACAAGTTACCAGAAATTGATCCATTTCCTAATGGACTGTGGAACATCCCTGCAGATAGTTTCACCAGCCTCCTTAAGGAGGTGATCCATCATTTCATAAGTGACAGAGATTCTTATCACTTGTCTAGCTGTCATTCATCCTAGAAGAGTGACTCTTTGCAAGGTTGTTATAGAGATGAGGCATGTCCATACCCCCCTTCCCGACAATGCGATTCAATTCCAATTGGCCTTTTTGTTGAAATAAACAAGTACAGGACTGACTCTTATGAAAACAGAATCAGAACATGGCCAAACTGTCTTTATATTTAATTCTTTACATGATACTAGGACCAGCTGAGCTACAGAGTGTTGAGTGTCAGCCATAGCCATCATCTGCTCACGGTGCTATCATTTGAATAAAATACTCAATTCACTGGCTTAACAATGTGGGTATTCCATTCTATTGTATTCAGCAGCAAAATGGTTACATTCCCTCTAAAAAGACTACAAAATGCTATTTTATTTTATTTTTGTCAAAGAAAGGCTCCTGGCCCTTGCTGTGTCCTACCTCAAGGTAGGGCTCAAGGCACCAACTTTTCTCTTTCCATTGTTCAGCAGTTCAGTTTCTGCTTTTTCATACAGGCAGATAGCTTAGTCAGATTTGCAGTTTGACCTGAAAGTCACTGACCGGCTTCCTTGATTTCCCCCCACCACCCCCACTTCCATTTTAAATAGAGATCAGATAAGTGTAGGGTTTTTGTTTTGTTTTGTTTTGTTTTTCCTAATTATTCTCTACATTCCCTGGAGTAAAAGCTAAAAATGAGCTGGATTTTTTTTTTTCAATCATCGGCCTCCTGGAAAAGTTTTCTGATTTGTATGGAGCCAATTCAGGACCCAGTGGGTCCTCCTGAGGGTTTCCTTAAACTCCCAGGAAGCAGGAACAGAGTCAATTCATTGTGCTGTGCCCTTGTCTCCACAGCACAAAGATTTGCTCCCCTGAGGATGAGACCTTAGCAACCAGCCCCCACAGGGAGCAATTTCTTTCTCAACCACTGGGTGAAAGGAGAGAGCTAATCCTTTTTAAACAAACCCTTGTGAAGTAACTCCCCCCACTATGAATATCAGGAACTGCTAACAGACTCACCTGCTATCTTGAAAACTAGTTGTTGACACAGGGAAAACAAGGGAGAAAGGGGTGTTGCGGGGCAGAGAGGGGAAAGAGTGCTTCAAGTTCCCAAATGAAGAGTGTTACATCAATAGAGATTATGTCACTGCTCAACTCTGGCAAATGGTATTTATGCAAGCTGGCAGAGGACTAAATTGTGCTTGTGTTTACACTTCTGCTCCCATGGCCGAATGTTGCTTTATTTAGTTGTTGACACTATCCTGAGGTACTAAAGGATTTAAGGAGTCAAAATAAAAGAATATTTAGGTGAGGATCACAACTGTCAACAGAAGCACAGTCTGCTGTCTTACTGGCCATTGTGAAACATCCACCAGTTGCCAGAGTTGAGTCATAACATTTACATCAATGTCTAGTTATTTTAAGACTTAGAACTACTCTATACTGTTGCAATGTATTATAATGTTCCATTGTCTTTGTTTTCCCCAAGAACTAATCACCTTGTTCATTTCTCTTAGGACAAGACCAGCGCTCTGAGCCTGAGCAATGTGGCAGGCGTTTTCTATATACTTGTCGGAGGTCTGGGGCTGGCCATGATGGTGGCTTTGATAGAATTCTGTTACAAATCGCGGGCAGAGTCCAAACGCATGAAACTCACAAAGAACACCCAAAACTTTAAGCCTGCTCCTGCCACCAACACTCAAAATTACGCTACATACAGAGAAGGCTACAACGTGTATGGAACAGAGAGTGTTAAGATCTAGGGGTACGGTTAAGGTCTAGTACACTAATCAGCTTACGTTATTGTATGTTAATCTCTTTTATTTTTCTCTTTGTTTTTTGGTCTGGTTTATTGTTTCAAGAATTGTCTATTTTTTGCAACCATTTAATTCTTTGAAAACAACAGTTGTGCTTTCTTGTCAGACAGTAGAGCTTTTCTAATAGCATACTTGTAATTAAATTGTGGTCTGCAACTGAAGAGGAAAAAAGTTCTCTAGAGCAGCACTGTTCAATGGGAATATTTGCAAGCCACATTTGTGAACCAGATGTGTAATTTAAGTGCTCTGGTAGCTATTTTCAAAAGTAACACAAGTAATTGTAGACATACGGTATTTTGCATTTGTCAAAACCTATAGAACATCGAGAGTTAACCCTTAATGTAAACTATGGACCCTGGGGCATAATGATGTGTCTATATAAGTTCATTAATTGTGACAAATGTACCACTTTAATGTTGATAATGGAAGACAACAAGTGGAAACAGAGACTATGGGAACTCTCTATACTTTCCACTTAATTTTACTGTGAACCTAAAGCTATTCTAAAAAATAAATTTTATTAAGTAAAAAAAAAGTTTTTTAAGTAACACAAGCAAAATTAATGATATATTTTTAAACTCAGTATATCTGAAATATTAGCACTTCAACTTGTTACCAATGTAAAAAATGAATGAGGTATTTTACATTCTTTTTTCATACTAAGTCTTAGAAATCAGGGGTGTGTTTCACATAGATACTTATGGCACGTCTCAACTCTCACATTAGCCACATACAAGTGTTCAATAGTAACATGTGGCTGGTGACTGCCAAGTTGGACAGTGCAGCTATAGAGAAAGCAGCTCTCTGGAACTGATGTGAAAATGAAAATGGAAATGGGGAGCTGCCCCCTTGAGAAAGGCACTGCTTCTATAGGGGTGTGGTGATTCACTTAAGTGTAAACCTAAGGCAATTGCTTTAATCTGTGAGTTCCTTTGTTGTCCCTTTCTTGGAACTGATGTTCATTCAGGTAAGTGTCTCCCAGAGGACAGTCTAGGACCCCTGCTGCTGGCTGTTCCCAAATTCATACTTAAATGAGCCTGATTGATGCCATCTTGACTCTGGCAGCTACAGCCAAAACTCACCAATAACTCAGACATGTTCAAAGGCAAGCTTGAGTTAGGATAACATCTCCATCTCGGAAGTGTTTACGAGAATATAAGTTTAGTTATCTTCAAGTGCATCTGTCATCAGTAACATACCTATCGAAAGTGGAAATGAACAATTAGCAATTTCATAGCTCTTATTGTAGGTGGGAGATTTTTTTCTTCATGAGTTAACGTCTATGAGCTTCAATTTCTAAATGCATTTGTGCTTTTGACCTCCACATATTTCATGGTGTGGATCTCAATTCAGCCAAGTTTTAAATATTTCCTCCAAATAAATCACTTGTCCTCACCACAGATGGCATTCTCTCGTTTGATGAAGCTGCTAGTTGTTCTTTCCTGCTGCAGACCTCCTGTCACAACATACTCAGTATACGACTAACCCACTAACACAGTGCTCCCATTGCATTGCTGAATGGATCAAAGATGGATTCATCTGTAATTAGCATTGTTTGCATGCAAGCATTTAATGTTCCAGTGTGCTTAAAATATTTTACCCTTGAGTAGGTTATATAGGCCCATTAGAACTGGGGGTACGTTATTTGCTTTCTCATAGGATAGTACCCTACCCGAGTGATTTCAACCTAGGTGAATTACCCCAAATTCAAAGATCCTGGCATCCAAAGAAAAGAATACATCTGAAATCTGCATATCAGTTTTCCAGGTGCTCTCACTCTGTTGCTGCAGTTGTGGTAATGGGGCAGAAAACACTGGCTTGGCCAACGTTCGGAGTTTTTCCATAAAACCTGAACAAACTTTTTGGTCAAGCCAATATTTTCCCTTTTAGGAAACTAAGCACCGGCCATATCAAATGACTTGCTAAAGGCAAGACAACTGGGTAGTGGCAGTTCTCGGACTAGAACCCTGCTCTTCGTCCTCTTATAACTGTATCCTTCACTAAACCATGTGACTACCCTCCACTCATGGCCTGGTGGTCTCCAGAAATCTTGAAACCCCAATGGGATCCTGTCACATGAAGAGCAGATCCTAAGTCTATGTCTTAAACTTCTTTACAAAAGTGTCTTGAGGGACTTCAACTAGCCTCCACTGGCCCTCCTTCTGACGTACTTGACACAAGGGTGTATGTTCAATCATTCCTATTTCTGCAAAAGGAAGCTTTCTGGAACAGGGCTTAGGGTCACACAACCTCCAGATCCTCTTTATTATCAGCCATTCTGTCTGAGTCTCTTGTTTTTAATTCCCAGAGCAGTGCTTACCGACTGACAGTGTGCAGCAGGTCTGGGGTAGGGCCTGAGGTTCTACACTGCTCACAAGCTCACAGGTCATATTGATGCTGCTGGTCCAGGGAGTAGTAAGGTTCTAGAGAAAGTTGTCTCAGAGCCTATCACTTAAGGAAGGAAGGCGGGGTGGTGAGTGAGAAAGAGAGAGAGAAAGTGGGATCAGCAACCTTTGGGCAGGGTGTCGCAGTCTTCCAGTGGAGGCCCAGAACACTCAACCCAGGGGGTGGGGAGAGCACAAGAAATGAACTTCCCGCAACTTCTGGTGCAGTGGCTTTCCTTTAGTCATCTTGGCTGACCCATTTTGTGAAGCAACATTCAGGATAACTGAGGCAAAAATCACATTTGAATAGACATCGATGCCAACGCAGTTACAGCCCAGTTAGCTGGCACTGTGGCAGTCATCCCTAGGATGAAAAGAAAACCTGGGGAGAGACTCTGCAAACAAATGTGTCCTGCAAGTCTGTATGAAGTCCCTAGACAAGAAGGAAAAGCCCCAGAGGATGCCAGGGAAAAAACCTGACATGTGTCAGTCAAGACACAAAGCAGGCTGAGCAGGAAATAGAAACCTCTCAGCTGTCCTCAGCCAGTTTGGTGATGTAGCATCAGGGGGATGTTAGTCTACATTCATTCATTCATCTTTTATTTCCCAAGAAGTTCTGGAATATCTCACAGTGACTTCTAATTTCTTACCTAGTTATTATGGTTTCCAGTTCTTAGAGTTGGCCTAGATCTGTCAGGGTCTATTCAGGGTTACAGAGATGGAGAAGCACCCTGAGATTTCACTTATATTGCTGATTATCAGAGCCAGCCTTGGGAGTTTATGGTACCAGTCATTCTTCAGGAAGAATGACTCAAGAGCAAATCAACTGCAAGAATATGATCCAGGTGAAATCTGGTTAGTAAAAAGGCATCCTTGAAAGAGGAGGGACTCACCTCTCATTTGCTATGGCTGAGAGTAGTCGGGGTTATTGGACTCATTGTGGGAACCTATGCCTCAGACCTAGCCCTGATCCGCGAGCAGATGACCTCTTGACGACCTACTGTCTGTCTGGGTTACTGATCACCCACTGGAAGAGGGGCCTGAAGCATGCCTGGGCAGGTGAACAGCCATCAGGCATCCAGATTCACTGCACCCTACGGGCGACTCTGCTCACTATTTTAAGAAATTCTTTCCAATTTCTTCATTGCTGCTCAATTACTTCTGGCTTCTTTGGTTTCTTCAATATATTTGAAATCCTTCTCATTTTCAAGAGCTCAAAATGCCTGGGGATGAGGAAAAAGATTTCTTTTTTCCTCTAATACAGTTCTATTTAGTCTTCCTAGAGAATAAGAACTTTGTTCACGCTGCCCATTTTGAAGGAATCTGTTTTCCTTCTGCAGCTATAGACATTCTTGCTGGGAAAGCGTCCCTGCCTTAGAGAGCTCATCTTATGTTAAGTAGTGATGTTCTTTGTCCCCAGAGGACTTTTCCTTCCATGATAATATTGGGTTGGCCAAAAAGTTCATTCAGGTTTTTCCATTAACATCATACAGAAAAACCCGAACGACCTTTTTGGCCAGCCCCATATTTCATCTACCTCCATTTAAAAACTGGAAACAGAGGCACTGAGAGATTAGGTGACTTTCCCAAAGTTATGCACCTGGGAAGTGACATCCTATGGCCAATAGGAAGGTCAGAAGGGACATTGACCTTTATGCCATAGGTATAAACTTTCTCCAAATATCTGAGATAGATATGATTCTGGACCATAGGGATTCCAAGGAAGCGGTTTACCTGCTTTCATGTTAGTCTTATTCTGCTTCTTTGGGTATTTTGGCCTTCAGGTGCATCTTTGACTTTCTTCTTACAGATAATTTTATTCTAGGGCCAGTGGTAGATAGTGATCATGTCATTCTTTCGGGATAAAATTCAGAGTTACCTCAGGAGAAAAAGAAGGACCCCATTAGTATAGACAGAAAGGATAGAGAAGATGGGTATGAACTTGAAGAGGAGGCAGGAATGTGGCCTTAAGTTTCCAGGGTTGGGGGCAAATGAAGCCCCTGCACTAGTTAATGCCTCCAAAAAAGAGGGCAGCAACAGCATCTCCATCAGCCCCATAATATCAGGGCAAAGACCCCATGGAGGCAAGCTCCTTTGTGGATATCACTAGGGTTCTGCCTTCTTCCTGGAACATGCTATCTCTTCAAAGTCCATGTGCTATTTTCTGACTTCAGTAACTAAGGTTGTAGATATCAAGAGAAAGAAGCTGTAACCTTTCTGGCAATGAGCAGCAAATTTTCTTCTCATGATCAAATGGATTTCAATTGAGCCAGCCATAGAAGACCACTCAAAGTCTGTCCTAGGCAAACAGTCCCCTGTCACAGGTTCTGCAATCAGAATTCACTCTGCAATGTCATTGTCCTGACACTGTCATTGTCCTATATTGAAATGCCACTAAGGCCTTCTAGTATACCCACATCCTAAGTGATGAACATTTTGAGTTAGACTTCATCCAATGCCCATGTATTCCTTAGTACAATGCATACTTAAAAAAAAAAAAAAAGGAACCTAATTTTAACCTATTGCAAAGCACTTGCTTCCAGGGAAATAATTGAAACAAACCTCAAACCTGTTGCCTAAAGGCAGTCAAACAAGGTGCAGCCTCAGAGATGCCAGTTTGAAAAAACAGCTGTGGTTTTGGTCCAAGATAGACTGAGCTATAGCACACTTAGATTGCCAATAGAAAGCCCATTCAAACTGACATTAGCCCCTTTACTTTTCAGATCCCTTCCCACTGGAGGCAAGTGATGAGAGGAATCACCGAAAACGTGGCTGCTTCAAGGATCCTGAGCCAGATTCCACTCTCCTTGGTGTCGGGCATGACACGAATATTGCTGATGGTGCAATGACCTTTCAATAGGAAAAACTGATTTTTTTTTCCTTCAGTGCCTTATGGAATTCTCTGAGACTCGCGACAATGCAAACCATCATTGAAATCTTTTCGCTTTGCTTGAAAAAAATTAAAACCAACAAAAAAATGGACATGCAAGATTCCAGTATGCGAAAACAAATGTTATTTTACAAAGTATCAATTCAACAAAAGCCATTCTTTGATACCACTGCACAGTATACAAACACCATGTTCTTTAACACACATACACACAGACAAATTTCAAATTCCAATTCTGCGAACAGGCCCATCTCAGCTAAAATAATTAATTCCTCCTGATTTAAAAAAATCTGACCTCCCTGTCTGGGAGGAGACTGGCATTTCTTCTAGGATCTGCTGACAAGATGTTTTTGGTATTTCCTGTTGGTGATGATGTTCTGTGCATCCTATTTCCTTTCAACATTGCTGAAATGTGTATATCTTTAGAATGTAAATGCAACACTTCAGAAAATTCAAACACTTTGGAAAAGGGACTCAACAGTGACTTCTGTGTTTTGAAATGGTTTTGTGAAAATGCGCTGCCAATTTCCCACTCGGTGAAGGGATGAACAGAACTTTCTGAAACTGACTTGTGTTTAGCAAGGGACGGGCACTCTTAGGCATACCTCTCGGTGCTTTCCTACAAACGGATCCCGGGGCTTTCCGAGAAGCCTGGAATTTCAGCTCACAGATGTGTTTTTCTTGCTTCCGTGTGCATCTTAAGTCAAGATAGCTGAGTATTTAGCATTGAGGTGAGGGAAATGCGGCCTACACTCCCAAATGTGTTTAGAATATCTTTCTCAGAAACAACACTGTGTTTAGCTCCGCTTTCTCTGCTAAGTATGCCTTTCAAATGTACACCATGGAGACAGGACTGCATTGCAAGGCGGGCCAGTGGGTTCAGACCACAATTCTCATCTGACTTTCACTCTTGCTAGGTCTGTCTTACCAGCTGTTGCCTGTGATTGCCTGTGGCTCTCCGTCAGACTGCATGTGTCCTTTCCTAGTTTGCCAAGACTAAGATGCATTCCCAACCTACTGCTAAATCAAGGGCCTCAGTGTCACTCCCAGGTCCTTGCTTGGAGCAGTCTCTCTACTGACTCCGAAGATCGCACCACTGCTACACGGGCTATCAAATAACTAACTGCGTACCTGCCGTTGGCATCATCAGAACAGTCAGAGGAAATAGTCTCCACTCACTAATTACCTCCTATATAACGACGTACGCTTTCTGTAGTTCAGTAGTCTGCTCTCATCAGTGACATGCACTGGGAAGTTTCCAGGCTGTAAAAACTGGGAGCTCGAATTCATCTCCCCAAGTGTGACCCTTAGATGCTTTAGTTGGCTTGCTGCACATTTGCTCTTGTCTTCAGAAAAGAAAGGTACAAGTCTAGTTTCCAATGAAACATTTCCGGAAAAGTGTAATATAAACTTTCATTCCAAAAACTGTGTCAGAAATGAATGACTCACCTGTCAAATTTTCAATGGTATTGAACAAAACAAACAGGAAAAAAAAAAAAAAAGAAAGCTGTTGTGGTTTTGTTTTCACAAAACTGTGATTTTTTTTTTCAACTTCTGAATGCTATGATGTCCCAGCGCTGGAAGCTAATGCTGTGCCAATATATGAGGTTGTATAAAACCAACCAACCAACCTACACACAAACTTCTCATAGGCACTGGATAAAGAGAAGTGGATGTTTGTTGACTCAAATCAGTTTTTCAGAGAGGAAACTTCACTGGGAATGAAGAGGCGGGTAAATTGGTTTGTTATTTTTTAAAAACGTGCATGTTTAAAAAAAAAAAAAAACATTGATTGCTTCAAATTTCTGCTACTAACTTCAAGCTACAGGAGTTTGGCGGTAGTCACTTGAAGATTTTTTTCCAATTATTTTCTTTTTGTTGTTAAAGCTGTACTTCAGTGAACAGAAACATTGCCAAGCAAACTAATGGCTGTAAAAGAGTAAATTGCATGTGTGGGAATAAATTACGGAGCCTCACTGCCATGAGGTATTGTACAAAGTTTTAATACATTTTGTAAATAAAATTGTAAAGAAAGAATTCTGTTTCTGGGCTTTGACTGTTCAAATTTTATTGGGATGCAGGTGCCAAGAAGTTATTATTCACCAACTGACTTCCCACCAGAAGTCTCACCAATGATGTTTAGTCACCTTACTGGTGATCTTCACCAGCTATTATGCCTCTCCCCACCCCAACTGCAACTGCAGTCAGGTTCCGACTCCTAATCTAAATGAAATGGGCCATGAAGACCCTCAATTAGGTCTGCTGGGATCGCCACCAGTGAGGTGGCATCAACAAACAGCAAGAAGCAGGACTTCAGTTCATATGTGAAAGAGGAAAAGTTTGACTTCAAGACCTTCATTCCCACTCATCATCTCCTCCACCCTCAGGGACCCTCTCCTCAGACATCTGCCTTGACCCTAACCCCAATCCTCCATCCTCTCATTGCCAGATCTGGCCTCCCAAGGAAGGGCCAAAACTCAAGATTGATGATCTTAAAAAAAAAAAAAAACCTCCAGTTGCTTTCCCATGTCATCACACATATGTGTTGTCTTCCTCTTAATTGGCTCTACTTTTTACTTCTTTCATTACTGATAATAACTTAATGTTCCAGTGGAAAATCTTTATTCCACCCAGGGCCACTGATCTAGAGTAGGGGATTAGAATGTTTCCGAGAGAGAACCAAAAGGCTAATGATCTAGTTTGAATGGTATATAGTGAAAATGGAATATAGTTTTATCCAACAAATAGAGCACATGTTTAAATATAGATCAGTTTCAGATGATCACCAAAGAAAACAGGGGGTGATGGTAGGAGAAAGGGGATAATTTGCAACTAAGCCAGAAAGGAAGAGTGCAATTGAGATGCTAGAGAAATAAAGATATCTGGGGTTAGAGAGCTAGGGAACAAGGAATACAATGCCTCAGAGAGAGAAAGGTGGGAGCAGGAAAGGAAAACTCTCAGAAGTCTATGAAGTCTATGAAGTATAGGATGATATGAACACCATGTGGTCAATTTGACCCACAGGCTTCAGCATATTACTACCATTTTCACTGTCCTCTGAAATGCCATTTGCCTGGTAAGACACCCTTTCTAACTCAACTGCTTTCCTTTTCTTTGATTAGGACACCTGGACAACAACAGCAGCCCCTGCCCCCAAGAAGAGAATGATTCTTTAGGGAGCAGATTCAGTGACTAGATTATAGTGACGGTCCCCTTGGTGGCTGATGAAATCAGTTCAAGTGCCAAATGTTGTCCCCAAAGCTTCCAAAATAATAGATTTTAGTTTTACCAGGAACTCCAATTCCTTACCTCAAAGAAGTTGTTCACCTCAGGTGCTGTGGTAGGTGATGGTAGAGGGCAACTTGGGTTTACCTAGGAATTGAGTGTTTTCCTCCTAGGAGGAAGGGAGGAGGTGTTTTTAGTCTTTCTCAAGTTAGTCCCTAGGTAGCTTTATATCTTACTGATACACAGGATCAGAGTCGCCAAACAGGTCTGCAAAAAAATCTTTGATCTTCCAATGTCACATTCTGACTGTGCACAAGAGGAAACTGCTTCTGGCTCTCTGTGTTGGTTTTCTTGCCCTGTTAACATTCACATCTGATCACACTTTGTCTATAGGACAGTCTTCAAAACAGGAAGGACAAGTGTATTTATGGAAACCTTGGTAGGATCCCTGCAAATCACCTTCCTGGTACTGGGTGAGGGGAAAGGATTGACTGTGACTTGGGGGAGATGAACACAGAAAAGGAGGAGAACAAATGGAGAAGCAAGAAGCAAAGCCATTATTCCTCAGAGTCCAGACTCAGTAAAGCAGAAAGATGCACTGACACGCTGTCTCATAAGGGTCATAAACCACCAAAGTCTACTATCAGTTGGAGAGTTACTTTCAAAATCTGAGCCAGCTACTTGGCTCCTCTCAGCCATACCCCTCCTCTCTTAGGCTCATCCTGTTGGACTGGGTTTCCTGGGCACCCATTTATTATCAGATCATTTGGCAGATATGAAACTCAGCAACAATATATCTGCATTCAGTTGTGGGAGCACACAGAACTGAGAGTCCCATCAGGAAATCTCTTTTGAATCTGGGGTTACTGGTAGGACTTACAGTTTCACCCCTATCATTCTAGACTAAAGAAAAGACAAGGTCTGGGCACTGAGAATTAATGAAACTTGCCTCTAGAACTGAAAGTGAAAGAATGAAGTTGCTAGGAGACCTCCCCTACATCTAAGATTGAGAGTCATGGACCAGTCATTTATTGTCTGTAACGATGGTGCAATTGGACTTTCTCAAAATGTTCCCTGGGAGGGCACTGTTGTTAGGAGAGGATGGAGGGAGGTATTGGGGGCGTCAGTCATTGTCCCAAACCTACGGCACTTTCTTCACATCCTCAACACTGAGAGTTCACAAACCCATTTGAATAGGCAGGATACCCAAGTTCTTTGATCGCCATTGTTGTAACAAAACAGCACCTGGACAAGACAGCTGAGGGAGGGCTTATACTCCTTTCCTCACCTCTCCAGGCTGAGGGGAAAGCAGTCTTGGTGGCAAGGCAGATGATGACTACAAAGAGTCTCCATCCATCCATGCCCCATGTTGTCCTCAGGGAAAGAACTAGAAAGAGCCCCAAAAGAAGACTTCAGCTCTGCTCCTTCACTTGGGTTTGTGCTTCCTAATGTAATCAGGTGGAACCTAACTGCATTTCTCTCTGTGCCTCAGAAGCTGTGGGCCTTTTGAACTAAGGAATCACACTGGCCCCTGTAAGCCTCTAGTTGTTGAAAACTTCAGAATGACCACTTTCCTGCCAAACTGCCTATTCTTTGAGCTGGAGGTATTTGCTTAGATATTGACTCATGATGCCCTAGTTACAAAAGTGTAAAAGAACCTGCAACGACAGCCTAAATAATAATCCTCTCCTCATGACAGCAGCTTTGGTAAAATTACCCCTGCAGTGATTTCACTGAGCCTCAGTCCTGTAGCAAAATGGTTGATTTAGATTTTTCCTAATAAATATTCACTAAGCCTGAACAAGTCAATTAAAGTTCTGGCAGCAACTCTCAAGAAGCTTGAATGCAAGGCTGACAGGATGATAGAATGTTACAAATATTTCTAAACATTGCAGTCTTCCCCCATGTGAGGGCTAGTTTGCTTGAAAGACAAGAAACCCTCTCTAAAGCTGGTAAAGCCCTCTAGGCCTGCATTTTCCCCCATTTACAGTATAGCTTCAGAAAAGCTTGCTACACCCCATCACCTCTTCCTTAATGATACTATGGCTTCTGCCCCACCACTCTATAGGAACTGCTCTGGCCAAAGTCATCAATAAACTGTAATCCTACTTTATTGTAAGGGATGTCAAACTGTGACTCTCAAGCCAAATCTGGCCCACCACTTTTTTTGTGAATAAAGTTTTATCGAAACATAGCCATATCCATTAACTTTCTACCTGTGACTGCTTTTACCCTCCAATAGCACAGCTGAGTAGTTACAAGAGTATTGCCCACAATGTCGAAAATATTTACTTACTCGCTCTCTGTAGAAAAGCCTTACTAACTCCTACTTTACCCAACTTGTTAGTCATTATACTATTTGATCTCTTTCTAGAATTTGGTGCTATTAACCTCTCCCATCTTGGTAGACTCTATTCATTTGACTTCTGTGACCTCACTTTTTCCTGGTTTTCCTCCTGCCTGGCTGCTAATTTTGCTTCTGCTTCATGCTTCCCTCTCCTCTCAATGTCAATGTTCTCCTGAGTTCTACCCTGTTCCTTCCTCTGTACTCTGTACACTCTCCCTGGGTACAGTCCCATGGTTTCCATCTCCACCTACATTGTGTCTCTCAAGTCTTCATTTTCAGCTCAGGATGCTCTCTTGAGTTCCAAATAAGTATATTCAAATATCTAGTGCACCTCCTTATTTGGATTTATCCCATAAGCACAAACTCAACATTTCCAACACAGAAACCATTGTCTCTGCTCTTACCCTCACCCCACTGCTAAACAAGACGTCCCTCTGAGAGCTTTGTGCTGTGTGCTGTGCTTAGTCGCTCAGTCACGTCTGACTCTTTATGACCCCTTGGACTATAGCCCACCAGGCTCCTCTGTCTATGGGGATTCTCCAGGCAAGAATACTGGAGTGGGTTGCCATGCCCTCCTCTATGGGATCTTCCCAACCCAGGGATCAAACCCAGGTCTCCCACATCACAGGCAGATCCTTTACTGTCTGAGCCACCAGGGAAGCCGAAGAATACTGAGAGCTCTATCTTGATTTAAAACCACATTGATGTAGAGTAAAACAGCATATAAGAGTAAATCTCTTAAATCTTAAAATTGGTATATGTGACCACCTGAGAAAAAAGTAGGCTTGCACTCAAAAGTAGAAACCACCATACAGTGACAATGAAAAAACACATGGGTCAGTTTAACATCAGCTTGTTAGATGTTACATCTTACCTGTAAGATGTAGTGAAAAGTGTATGATTCTTCTCATTCTTTTTTTGGGGTCCCAGAGTCATAATGTGGTTTGCACTCATGTGGAAGAAAACCAGCTCATATTATCACCAAAGAAGAAATAGGCAGACTTGGAACCAGCTACCCAAACCACTCCCTGAAACACCATATGATAGGGTCCTGATCACCCTGAGGGAGATACTAGGTGGAACCTGGATGGAATTAGAGAAAGAACAAGCAAAGAGGTGGCATGG
>SJYT01001510.1:114295-147603 GCA_006410635.1 Cephalophus harveyi | reverse complement strand
GGGAGAAATATCAATAACCTCAGATATGCAGATGACACCACCCTTATGGCAGAAAGTGAAGAGGAACTCAAAAGCCTCTTGATGAAAGTGAAAGAGGAGAGTGAAAAAGTTGGCTTAAAGCTCAACATTCAGGAAACGAAGATCATGGCATCTGGTCCCATCACTTCATGGGAAATAGAGGGGGAAACAGTGGAAACAGTGTCAGACTTTATTTTTTTGGGCTCCAAAATCACTGCAGATGGTGACTGCAGCCATGAAATTAGAAGACGCTTACTCCTTGGAAGAAAAGTTATGACCAACCTAGAAAGTATATTCAAAAGCAGAGACATTACTTTGCCGACTAAGGTCCGTCTAGTCAAGGCTATGGTTTCTCCTGTGGTCATGTATGGATGTGAGAGTTGGACTGTGAAGAAGGCTGAGCACCAAAGAATTGATACTTTTGAACTGTGATGTTGGAGAAGACTCTTGAGAGTCCCTTGGACTGCAAGGAGATCCAACCAGTCCATTCTGAAGGAGATTAACCCTAGGATTTCTTTGGAAGGAATGATGTTAAAGCTGAAACTCCAGTACTTTGGCCACCTCATGAGAAGAGTTGACTCATTGGAAAAGACTCTGATGCTGGGAGGGATTGGGGGCAGGAGGAGAAGGGGACGACCGAGGATGAGATGGCTGGATGGCCTCACCGGCTTGATGGACGTGAGTCTGAGTGAACTCCGGGAGATGGTGATGAACAGGGAGGCCTGGCGTGCTGCGATTCATGGGGTCGCAAAGAGTCGGACACGACTGAGCGACTGAACTGAACTGAACTGATAGGCCCCTTCCTATGTAGTCTGTACTAACTACAGGGTTTTAATCTACTGCACCTGTCACTTTCAAGGAGGTTCCCTCTGTTTTGGCTACTTTTGTTTGCTGGTCTCTTCAGTGTCTAATTTCCGCCCTGCTGCAAGGGGGAGGTAGTGGACACTTTTTAAGGCTCACTTGTTCAGTCGTGCTATGGGGAGGGAGGGACGCTGCAAACAAATAACACTGGTGTGTGCTCGCAGTGTCTCGGCCACACTGGGTTTGCCCCTGCTCACGGCATGTGTGCTTTCCCTGTCTACACTGCTTAGGCTCTAGGTTGCTCTGCCAGGAACTGTCTGAGGCCAGCCCTGGGTTGTAGGCACTTCCCAGGTCTAAGGTGCTTGGGTTCAGGTACTCTGGTAGTCCTCAGAGGTGCAGACTTGGTTGGGCCTGCGTTTTTGTGCCCTTCCCAGATCCAAGCACCTCAGGTGACCAGGTGTTTGGCAAGCATGGTTGCTGCAACTTATTGCCTCCCCCATCCCTGCTGCTCGGTTTTCTTGGTGTACAACCAGTGCACCTTCTCAGGCGGATGTTGACCATCCAGAATCCCAAGAAGTCTTGGTTAGCAATGAAGCCTGCTTGCAGTTTGGTAGATAATGCCTCTCTGGGGCCGCGATTGCCCCCTTCCAGCTCTGGCTGCCCTCAGCTGCCTGTCACCAGAGGTGGGGGGATGGGCCGGCCTGCAGCTGGCTAGCTCTGCTCAGTCCTTTGTTCTGTGAGCGGGCCTGATGGGTGTCTTGAAAGTGAAAGTGAAGTTGCTCAGTCGTGTCCAACTCTTTGCAACCCAATGGACTGTAGCCTACCAGGCTCCTCCATCCATGGGGTTTTCCAGTAAAAGTACTGGAGTGGGTTGCTATTTCCTTCTCCAGGGAATCTTCCTGACCCAGGGATTGAACCCAGGTCTCCAGCAATGTAAGCGGATGCTTTACCATCTGAGCCACTTAGGTTAGGGCTTTTTGTGTAGCTCTAGTCAGTCATTTGTTCTGTGAGCTGGCCTGGCGGCATCTTAGGTTAGGACTTTTCACCGGGTAGCTATCCCACAGTCTGGGTTGCTATCCCAAGTTAGTTCCCTCAGATTGCCCTCAGGGCATTCAGGCCCTGTCCTTACTCTAAGCAATGAAGCCCGTGCCTCCCTGCCCAGCCCCCGCTTGATAGTGGCGGGTGCAGGCGTCTGTGCAGCTTCTCCGCTGGGGGAGTTACCGTTGGGCTCGTAATCTGTGGGTTTTAATTATTTATTTATTTTTCCTCCCGGTTATGTTGCCCTCTGTGATTCCAAGGCTTGCCACAGACTCGGCAGTGAGAGTGTTTCCTGGTGTTTGGAAACTACTCTCTTTTTTATGATTCCCTTCCCAGGACGGAGCTCCGTCCCTACCTCTTTTGTCTCCTTTTTTGTCTTTTATATTTTTTCCTACCTCCTTTCGAAGACAATGGGCTGCTTTTCTGGGTGCCTCGTGTCCTCTGCCAGCATTCAGAAGTTGTTTTGTGGAATTTACTCAGCATTCAAATGTTCTTTTGATGAATTTGTGGGAGAGAAAGTGGTCTCTCCCCGTCCTATTCCTCCGCCATCTTAGGACCGCCTCCTCTCTTTAGTTTTTAATCCCTGTAATTCACCCTCTGCACTGTGGCCATAATGATTTTTCTAATCTCATCAGTCCTCAGCCTCAAGGTCCCCTTTACCCTTTGGCATAAGGATCTGCCTTCCAATGCGAGGGATGTGGGTTTGATCCCTGGTCAGGGAACTAAGGGAGAAGGCAATGGCACCCCACTCCAGTACTCTTGCCTGGAAAATCCCATGGATGGAGGAGCCTGGTAGGCTGCAGTCCATGGGGTCGCTAAGAGTCGGACACGACTGAAGCGACTTAGCAGCAGCAGCAGGGAACTAAGATCCCACAGGCCATGGGGCAACTAAGCCCCCATGCCACAATTACTAAGCCCCCATGTCACAACAAAAGACCTCACATAATGCAAAACTAAGACTAGATGCAGCCAAAATAAATTATTTGTTTTTAAAAAGAGGAGTATATCACCATGGTTTATCCTTTTAAAAGTCCTTCATGATCTGTCTCCTGCCCATTTCTCCAGTCTTCTTGTTTACCACCCCTTCACTCTAGTCTCCACTTCATCATAAATATCCACTAAGACCCAATCATATTCAATTACTTAAAATATCTGTGTTTGAAATGTCTTTTCATGTGTCTATGATTTTGAACATGCTTCTCCATCTGCCTGGAATTTCCTTCCCCTCACTTTTATGCTTGACTAACTCATTCTCTGTCTTTAAGACTGAAGTGGCATCATTCGTCTGGGAAGCCTTCTTTGACTGCTCTCACCCCTCAGGATTGGGTTAGAGACTCCACCTCTGTTTTCCCATCTCAGTAGTGCTTACCTCTTTCACTACAGTTATATATATATATATATATATATAAAATCTTCCCTAATAGACCATGGGCAGATTCTCTCTTAATCATTCCCAGAACTGAAATAGACTTGTGTCTATTGAACAAATGAATGAAATGTGGGAGTGGAAAAAAAATCCCAGAGGCATAACTTAGCAAGTAGTGGTGAGGACAGAGAAGAGGTGCTGCCTTACACTGTGCAAAATGAAAACACTCACAAATTTTCTATCCAAAGAGGTCCACCCTCCACATAATCAGTTAGCCAAGGCAGTTTTCCACAGCCTATTGTCTTTTAAATATTTCTCTTCTCCTAAAATAAGCCTTACCTCCTCTCCTACCACACAGGCAGCCAAGCCCTCAGCTTCCTTTGAATGCGGACTGTCTCCTGCACTACTGAAGTTGAAGCTCCAATACTTTGGCCACCTGATGCAAAGAGCAGACTCGCTAGAAAAGACCCTGATGCTGGGAAAGATTGGAGGCAGGAGGAGAAGGGGACAACAGAGGATGAGATGGTTGGATGGCATCACCAGCTCGATGGACATGAGTGTGAGTAAGCTCTGGGAGATGGTGGAGGACAGGGAAGCCTGGCATGCTACAGTCCATGGGCCCGGGCCACAAAGAGTCAGACACAACTGAGTGACTAACACTTTCATTTTAGGATTTGTCTACTAAGTAATCTTTGTTCCAGAAAGCCCCACCCCTTGGGCCAGCAGAGGCTCTATCAGGTCAACATCACAGTCTGATGACTCCCCCTGCTTCTTCCCTATTCCTTCACAGGCGTTATTCCCTCGTGTTGGACTGCACCCACAGGTAGGCAAGGTTTGTGGTTGCCCAGCCTGAGACGGAAGACAGGGCCTTGGCAGAGGCAGAGCAATCAATGGCTTGTTGGACAGGGCATCTCACCTGGCCGAAGCAAGAAGTCCTGGAGTGACACCTGCTCCGTGTGCAGCAGACCGGGCATGGCAGCCATCTTGGCTACTGGGGGAGACGGGGGAAGGAGGCTCCCTTTTATAGGGGGAGGCGATGTCAGGCAGGCTCATCAGTTACCAGGGAAACCAGCAGCTCAGTCACGTCCCTCACAGCCGCTCAGGTTAATAACCATCACAAGGGCAGGTGTTTCCCTTTAGTAAACTAGCAGGTGGAGTCATTTTGGCTTAACGATTAGCACAATCACTCGCTGGGGCAAGGAACAAGCACATTCATGTGAGAAGGGTGTAAGTCAAATGGGGACTGGTCGAGCAGGGTATGTACAGAGAGCAAGAGAACAGCCATCTTGAGTGGCCTGACCACACACCTAGCAAACCTTTTGCACACCTAACTCCATCTCAACACCTGCTTCTCTGATAGTCCAACCTGTAACATTTTTTGAAGGATTGCTATCAATTATTTATTATGATTATTATGTACTTATTTAGGTACCATTTGTGGCTGTGTCAGGTCACGGTTGCAGTATGCAGGAACTTAGTTGCGGCACACAGGCTTCTCTCCAGTTGCGGAGCTCGAGCTCTAGAGCACATGGGCTCAGTAGCTGTGGCACATGGTCTCAGTGACACAGCAGCATGTTTGATCTTAATTCCCTAAGGATTAAACCTACATCCCCTGCATCAGAAGGCATGTTCTTAACCACTGGACCACCAGGGATGACCCCAACCCATTACATGATCATGATAACAGAACTGGTTCAAGAAAACAGGCTGACAGAGGTTGGAGACCAGATCCCTCACCCCTTGACTGGCAGTGAAGACCCTCTTTCTGCTAAGAGGTGACTGTATTAAGCTTTCACCTGTGGTGTTTTGTCTTCCCTGGTGGCTCAGATGGTAAAGCGTCTGCCTGCAACACAGGAGACCTGGGTTCGATCCCTGGGTTGGGAAGATCCCCTGGAGAAGGAAATGGCAACCCACTCCAGTACTCTTGCCTGGAAAATTCCATGGACAGAGGAGCCTGGTAGGCTGCAGTCCATGGGGTCGCAAAGAGTCAGACATGACTGAGCGATGAAGCACGTGGCAGTGGAGCGGATGCCCTAGCTGGGAACGATCAGGCGTTTGAAATGTATGGGAGAATCATAAATAAAACAGAATCTGGTGCTTGTTATTAAGTGACTTTGATGCCCTAAAAAGCAGACAATAGAAAGCGAATAACAATTCAAACCTGTACACGAGAACCCAACAGTCTCTAGCTTACAAGGAAGCTCCCATTTCAAGAAATGGGGAGTGTTTAAAAAGGTAAAGATCTAACCCAGGACTAGATCAAGGTGACTGAATTTCAAGGATCATTGAATGCTCAGCTGAGACAGGAATGTTCTGTCAACATCAAGGGCCTAGTTGAGAAGACTCAGCACCCCAGACACATGGGACGGGGACAGCTAAGTGGATGCTCCTGAAGGTGTAGACTCTGCAGTCTTCTCTCAAATTTCTGAGCCTGAAGAAGTGGCTCCCTCTTGCCTAACAACAGCTGGTACTTCTCTGTATGAGAGACAACACAGAGGTCTCTCACAAAGTCATAGGCCTATAAGTAGCATTATCCTTCCAAGAAGAAGCTGGACCTAATAGGGAAGGAAGGGGACTATGCCCTGAAGGAACTGGAAGGCTTAGGCAGCATCTTCTGGCAAGTGTCAGGGGAGTCAGTCCCCACAGGACTTGGTCCTGAAGGTGCTTCATCACGAGGTGCTTTATCTCAAGACCAGACAAGGCAGAGTTTGTTGGTTTGGAGCCACTTTCTTCAAATATGGGACTGAACACCCTAGCAGGGCCCCCAGGAGTTGGTGTAAACTCATAATTAAGGTAGTAGCTCATTTATTCTTACTCTTTTTATTTTATTCTCTCCATGAAGCAATACTCTGTGTGTCTATTTTGTGTCCAGGGATGCTGTGTTTTATTTTTCAGAGATGCTGTGTGTTATTACCCAACTCTAGCTCTCTCCTGATCAGGTCCACTTGATTGCCACTTTAATCTTGCCTCAGTTCAGTTCAGTCACTCGGTCATGTCCGACTCTTTGCTACCCCATGGACTGCAGCATGCCAGGCTTCCCTGTCCATCACCAAGGCTTAATCTTGCCTGTTGTTATAATAATTACAAACCACTGGCTGCTGGTGGTTAAGCTCTATCACTTAGACTCATTGCTGGGGAGTGGAGAGGGTTGGCTATCATTTTGGCTATCATTTTTCTATTTCTTTCAACAAATCGGGGACAGCCTCCCCTATCATCTGTCCTAGAGTGCACAGCAGAGGACCATTCCCCAAAGAGACCAATGAGCCACTTTTTAGCCATTAGCAAGTTTACCACATCCATCTTGGAAGGGCCAGCAGTTCATTCTCATAGGATAGATATCTATTTGAGGGGTGTGGCCTTACCTTTCCTATCTGCAGGAACCTTGGCCAGGACCACTACCCAGGGGCTTATGGAATACTTGATGTGCATGTATGAAATTGCACACAATGTGGCATCCAACATCTCACGCCATCACAGAGGAGTGGGCCCGTGACCTTGGGAGTCACTGGTCATATCACATGCCACACCATCCAGAAGCAGCTGGCCTCACAGAAAACTCGAAAGCGAGAAGGATGGGTTGTCAGGAAGCAAACAGTGAGATTTAGTGGGAATTGACATCTGTAAAGGAAGAGGGAGGAAGCAGAATTGAAGTAGGGCGAGCCATCAGACTCAGTGCAGATCTGAGAAAGTTTCTGCCAGCCTCACAGGGAAATTATGGAGCAAAGATTCCAGAGGGATCTGAGGAGTCCTACTTTGGGCAGACGTGCCTAGGCTCTTGGGTCACTGCCTTGCTCAGTCATTGGCCAGAGGCTGCACAAGAAGAGGATGACCTCAGCTCAAAAGCTGAGACCAACCCAACTCATAGTTGGGCAGTGAGTCCTTCTAAAAGAGGGAGGAGTAACACATCTGTAGCTCGGCCACAGTCCAGCCCTCTAGTCACGCTGATCCACACCTCCATACATGTTCAGAGAGAAGCCTATCCTAGGCTCTTGCAGGCCTAAGAAGAGGGAGACTGGTGGCATAAGCTACCGCCTCCCCACCCCGACTTCAGTTGGTCTTGGATGGCAACTAGTATTCCATACCTCCCTCTTCCACTATTCATTCTAAATTCCCCTCATCCTCAGCTTTTATCTTGGCAGGTATCAGTGACTTATCTAGTAGTTTAACCCAAACGCTCATCGCTGAACAATCAGAACTCCTAATAAGGCATACCCTTCTTAGACTGAGGTTATGCACGTGTTCATTCGTAATTATAATGGACTGGGGAATAGTTGGGTAGAGAGACCCAGGTGGGCATCTGAGTGCCACACATATTCTTCTCTGTTCTCCTTAGGGAATGTTATCCCTCTGTCTTCTTGCAGATTGAGGTCAATTACGCCTGACAGGATGGTGAGTTTTCTTGGCTGCTTGTCATTGAACACAAGGAACCCAGGAGGACTAAGTGTCAGTTATAGCTTGTAGGTCGATGGGATTCTTGTTATAACCCCTTTGGGGACCAGGGTCTCTAACATTGTGAAGCTTAGTTGCAGGGACAAGAAACAAAAAATCCTCCAGTAGGTCACTGGAAGTGATGGTTAGTGGGACCTTTCCTGATTCTACCTCTTGTTGCCTGAACCTTCTATTCTTCCTATGGAGGACACAACACCATATTGAAGGTCTCCAACTTAATTCATTCTTTCTGAGTATTGTCTCTGAAATGATGCCTTTAGGAGTGAGATTGGACAATATGATAAATTAACCATGCCTTGCCTTGATGGGAAAGGCATATTTATTTACACATCTATTCATCACAAGCCAGTGATGTAGGTAATCTTATTCTCTCCATTTTATACAGATGAGGAAACTGAGGCACATACAGGTTAAGAAACATGCTAAGCACCAGTTGTAAGTGACAGAATATTTTAATTGGGCCATCCTATGGGGGTGATACTACAAACTAAAGGGATGGCTAGCTTAGTAAAATTTCAAGCCTGATGATTGGCTAATTTCTATAGGCAATGAAGCCAACAAGATCCCGCACAACCTTTTTTTTAAACTGTTTTTTTAAAGATTTATTTCTTTATTGGCTGCACTGGGTATTCACTGCTGCACTTAAGCTTTCTCTAGTTGTAGAGAATGGGAGTTACTCTCTAGTTGAGGTGCCCAGGCTTCTCTTGTTGTGGACTGTGGGCTCTGGGGTGCATGGGCTTAGTTGCCCTGTGGCAAGTGGAATCTTCCTGGAACAGAGATGGAACCCATGTCTCCTGCATTGCAAGGCAGACTCTCATCCACTAGACCACCAGGGAAGCCCCCACCCAACCTTTTGGAACATTGCTCCCAAAAGGAATTGCCATTCCAGTATCTTCCAAAGTCTTGATTGGAATCTCTAGTCTTAATAAATATCCTGATGAAATACAAGGTTCTTCTGAAATAGTTTAAGCAATGAATGCCATGCCATGAGCCTTCCCTCGCTCAACACTCCTTGCCATACCCGACCCTCCTTTAGGGACCATGCCTTAATGCTGATCATTTCATTGTGGAAACAAAAAGACCTAAAACCATCTGAGAGAAACAGTTGGCAAGTTTTAATGTGACTTTCTCCTCTTCTATTTTCTCGGGTAGAATTTACTTACTGGCATAAATATGAAAAATACATGTCACATATGATTTACCATTATTAAAATTAAATAAGAGAAAATCTTTGGCATTCACATTCATTTTCCTATTCGGAAGAGACATCCCATTCTACTGATTGCAATATAAATAAGTTTGGAATAATGATTGTGATATTCTATTAACCTAATGGATTCAATTTCATAAGTCATTTTTATGGATAAAATTTAAAATACTGTATTAATTCCAAACAGAATACATTTGCAGTTTGTTCCGGGAAAGCAGATTACTGTACATGTAATGTCAACAGTCATTACTTCCTGGTGTTATTTACCTGATCTCAATTTCCTAGCTAATACCACCGTATGTGTAATGAATAATGCACTGTGTGAAATGTGCACTCTGCAAAAACACATCATATATAGCACAGTTATTGGTAGTACATCACCTAATAGAGAATTTGTATTTCTTCCCTGCCTCCTACTCCCTTCCCACTATATTTTAAACTAACATATATTTAGAAGAAATATTTTGGAAGAGAGGGTAAAAGATGTCCAAAGTGAGCAACTTTTATGATTATTTATTTATTATTGAGATAAAAATGAGCATATAAGTAATCATAACCCAGATAAAGATATGGAAAGTTTTCAGTAACCCCGGGAAGCTCCCCTGTGTCCGCTTCCAACAAGTAACCACTATTCTGATTTGTATTACCATAGATTCAGTTCAAAGTGAACACACTTCTTAAAAATGTAAATTCAGTACTTAAAAATCTCCTAAAGTGAAGATGGAAGTTATCTGTCTGAGGCAACTCAGACAGAAGTCTCGCACCTTTAGCTGTGCAGCTTAGCAATAATTCCCAGTTTTTTCAGGAAACTGAGTAGGTAATTCAAAATTATCCAAACCTCTGACCTTGCTTCTTCCTTGAGAGTTTTTAAAGCCATCCCTTTGCTTCTTTATATCCCTACACAGTCTCATTCCTCCTTCTGCCTCCCTCCTCTCCACCCCCAACCCCTGAACAGAGTGGTGTGTTGCAGGGTCTGCCTGCAGGGGCTTTAGGGAGTTGATTGTACACATCTCTTCCCATCTCCACGTTCAGTGATGTTGAATGAGTAAGTTTAAAATTGACCATGGTGGAAGTATTTACACCACAGCAATTGGTGAATGCTGCAAATCAGGGTCCACCAGACCTCTGTGATCATTGCTAAACATTTATTATCACTGACCACTACCCAGCACATCCAATACATTCAAATCATGTCAAATGGCTTCAAAGAGCTCTGGAGATTAAAAATGCTACCCAGTCAAAGAAAACCTAGTAGAAACAAGTTTTAACTCAGCCAGTGTTTTCAAATTCACAACAGCCTGCCACTGTTTGTGGACTGGTTTTACAACAATCATGATTTTGTGAACTACTCCCTCCCCCTAAATTGAAATGCATGATAAGCTTTTAATTGAGGTCAGTTGTCACTAACATTGGCTGAAGATATTTACAATAGTCTTAGAGATGCAACAGCACATTGCAGAAAGAGTTGAAAATTCACCATCTGGAGCGAGGTTTTAGTAACTCAAGTCTGTAATATAATCTCCATTGGTTTCATAAGGCTTCATGCCCATAATGTTTTGTCACCAAACCAGAGGGAAAGTTCATAGAGGTTGTGAATAGTGTCTTCTTTATAGAAATTCATCACAGTGCCTACCACAGTGTTAAATTTTGAGCAGATGCCAGGCAATAGTGTATTAACTCCACTGTTCCCTCCCCTATTTCATCTCCGTCCCACCCCTCTAATGAGTTACCCTATACTTTCTCAGAGCTACTCCCTATCCCACCCAGTCACACAAAACAAACTGGGCCATTATTCACAATAGCCAAGATTATGGAAACAAGCCAAATGTCTGTTGATAGATGAATGGATAAAGAGAATGTGTTTTTTGTGTGTGTGTGTTTGTGATGGAAGGTTATTCAGTCTTAAATAAAGAAGGAGATATTACCACCTGTGACAACATGGATGAACCTTGAGGACATTATGCAAAGTGAAATAGGCCAGTTTCAGGAGGATAGATACTAGTAGTCAAACTCATAGAAGAAAAGATTAGAAAGATTAGAGTGGTGATTGCTAGGTGAAAGGAGGAAAGAGGAGTGATTGTTCAATGGGTATAAAGTTTCAGTTATGCAAGATGAAGAAGTTCTGGAGATCTGCTGTACAACATTATACCTATAGTTAACAACCCAGCACTGTGCACTTAAAAGTTTGCTAGGAAGGTAGATCTTGTGTTAAGTGTTCTCATCACACACACACACACACACACACACACAAGGAAACTGCTGGAAGTGATAGATATTACCTTGATTGTAGTGTTAGTATCACGGGTATATGCACATGTCCAAACTCATCAGTGTGCACTGAACATATGCAGGCTTTTGTCTATCAATTACAGCTGTCCTTTTAAAAACCCACAACAGAAATTAAGTTTTATAATTATCCTCTATTTCAGGAATGATGTACATTTATTTAACAAATATTTAAGCACTAACATGATGTAGCGGAGAAGGCAATGGCACCCCACTCCAGTACTCTTGCCTGGAAAATCCCATGGACGGAGGAGCCTGGTAGGCTGCAGTCCATGGGGTCGCTAAGAGTCGGACACAACTGAGCAACTTCACTTTCACTTTTCACTTTCATGCATTGGAGAAGGCAATGGCAACCCACTCCAGTGTTCTTACCTGGAGAAACCCAGGGACAGAGGAGCCTGGTGGGCTGCCATCTATGGGGTCACTCAGAGTCGGACACGACTGAAGCAACTTAGCAGCAAAATGATGTAGAACATTGCTCAAAATATTATAGATGCATACCAAGATGATTTAGACATAAGCACTATGGGAATACCAGACCACCTGACCTGCCTCTTGAGAAATCTGTATGCAGGTCAGGAAGCAACAGTTAGAACTGGACATGGAACAACAGACTGGTTCCAAATAGGGAAAGGAGTACATCAAGGCTGTATATTGTCACCCTGCTTATTTAACTTATATGCACAATGGCACCCCACTCCAGTACTCTTGCCTGGAAAATCCCATGGATGGAGGAGCCTGGTAGGCTGTAGTCCATGGGGTCACTGAGAGTTGGACACAACTCAGTAACTTCACTTTCACTTTTCACTTTGATGCATTGGAGAAGGAAATGGCAACCCACTCCAGGGTTCTTGCCTGGAGAATCCCAGGGACGGGGGAGCCTGGTGGGCAGCCATCTGTGGGGTCACACAGAGTCAGACACGACTGAAGTGACTTAGCAGCAGCAGCAGAGTACATCATGAGAAACGCTGCGCTGGAGGAAGCACAAGCTAGAATCAAGATTGCCGGGAGAAATATCAATACCCTCAGATATGCAGATGACACCACCCTTATGGCAGAAAGTGAAGAAGAACTAAAGAGCCTCTTGATGAACGTGAAACAGGAGAGTGGAAAAGTTGGCTTAAAGCTCAACAGTGAGAAAATGAAGATCATGGCATCTGGTCCCATCATTTCATGGGAAATAGATGGGGAAACAGTGTCAAACTTTATTTTTGGGGATTCCAAAATCACTGCAATCACTAATTGCAGCCATGAAATTAAAAGACACTTACTCCTTGGAAGGAAAGTTATGACCAACCTGCTGCCACACTTGAAATCCATTTTGGGGAGACAAGCTTGCAGTACCCCGCTTTTGCTTTTGGTTTCCATTTGAAATTGAAATGCACCTGAAAATCACCGACCCTCAGCAGACATCAAGAGTTCTTTTGCAGATCTTATTACCGAGTCCAAGCTCACCCTGCTCTCCTCTGCTGCTGCTAAGTCAATTCAGTCGTGTCCGACTCTGTGCGACCCCATAGACGGCAGCCCACCAGGCTCCCCCATCCCTGAGATTCTCCAGGCAAGAACACTGGAGTGGGTTGCCATTGCCTTCTCCAATGCATCAAAGTGAAAAGTGAAAGTGAAGTCGCTCAGTCGTGTCCGACTCCTAGCGACCCCATGGACTGCAGCCTACCAGGCTCCTCCGCCCATGGGATTTTCCAGGCAAGAGTACTGGAGTGGGGTGCCATTGCCTTCTCTGTATGACCAACCTAGATAGCATATTAAAAAGCAGAGGCATTACCAACAAAGGTCTGTCTAGTTAAGGCTATGATTTTTCCGGTAGTCATGTATGGATGTGAGAGTTGGACAAAACTGAGCACCGAAGAATTGATGCTTTTGAACTGTTGTGTTGGAGAAGATTCTTGAGAGTCCCTTGGACTGCAAGGAGATCCAACTAGTCCATCCTAAAGGAAATCAATCCTGAATGTTCGTTGGAAGGACTGAGGCTGAAGCTGAAACTCCAATATTTTGGCCACCTGATGCGAAGAACTGATTCATTTGAAAAGACCCTGATGCTGGGAAAGATTGAAAGTAGGAGGAGAAGGGGACGACAGAGAATGAGATGGTTGGATGGCATCACTGACTCAATAGGCATGAGTTTGAGCAAACTCTGGGAGTTGGTGATAGACAGGGAGGCCTGGTGTGCTGCAGTCCATGGGGTCACAAAGAGTCGGACACAACTGAACAACTGAACTGAACTGACACAAAGGAGATTCTAGGCAAACAGAGTACATAAGATACACATATAAGAAAGTCTGATACAACTAGGAAGGTGATCCATATATTGTGCTTCTGGAAGTCTAAGGAGGGAGAGGCTGGTTTGGGACATGCTGAGTTGGAAACATTGCTGGAAGAGCAAATAACTGAGGCAAGAAAACAGAAGAACATATACCAGGAGCAAGACTTTGTCTGGAGCATAGGATGTGGGGAGAGAAATAGTTTAAAATGAGGTTGGAAAGTAAAGTGAGATTATAAACACTACCAATATTGTGCTAAGAAGTTTGAGCTTGACCTCAGTCTTTGTATGACTCGAAGCATGCCAGATTCTGTGGCAGTAAGAACTCCAAAGTCAGTGACTTCAAACAACAGGTTGATTTCTTACTCATGCTACATACCTACTGTGGGCAGTCCTAGGGGCCCTTCACTCACAGACTCAGACCAACAGAGCAGCCACCACCTGGAACCAAAGGGACAGAGAACAGGGCAAATTGTACACTGGCTCTTCAAGTTTCTGCCCCAAGATGCCATACATTACTTCTGCTCATATTTTATTGACTAAAGCAAGTCATGGCCACACTTAACTTCAAAAGGGTGGTGAAGTATGATCTCATGTACCTAGAAGCAGGGAGACGGAGAAGGCAATGGCACCCCACTCCAATACTCTTGCCTGGAAAATCCATGGACGGAGGAGCCTGGTAGGCTGCAGTCCATGGGGTCGCTAAGAGTCGGACTCGACTGAGCGACTTCACTTTCACTTTTCTCTTTCATGCATTGGAGAAGGAAATGGCAACCCACTCCAGTATTCTTGCCTGGAGAATCCCAGGGACGGGGGAGCCTGGTGGGCTGCCGCCTATGGGGTCGCACAGAGTCGGACACGACTGAAGCGACTTAGCAGCAGCAGCAGCAGCAGAAGCAGGGAGAACCAGATATATTTAATAGACAGCTCTAATGGTCACCACAGTTTGTTCAAAGAAGGAAGATAGGGTTGTATTCAGAAGTCAGAAAAATCACTTTAGCAGGGGCTTCCCTGGTGGCTCAGAGGTTAAAGCGTCTGCCTCCAATGCGGGAGACCTGGGTTCGATCCCTGGGTCAGGAAGATCCCCTGGAGAAGGAAATGGCAATCCACTCCAGTATTCTTGCCTAGAGAATCCCATGGACGGAGAAGCCTAGTAGGTTACAGTCCACGGGGTCGCAAAGAGTCAGACACGACTGAGCGACTTCACCTCACCTCACCAGGTTGAGAAGATCCCTGGAGAAGGAAATGGCAACCCACTCCAGTATTCTTGCCTGGAAAATCCCATGGACAGAGGAGCCTGGTGGGCTACAGTCCAAGGGGTCACAAAAGAGTCGGATATGACTGAGCAACTAAACAACAACAATATGGGTTGGGTTGGAGGGAAGGCTAACCTGGAGGCAGGGGGCCTAGTCAGGAGGCCAGTGCATGCAGGCAAAAGAGAGTGGTGGTCTGATCCACAGCAAGGAGGGAGGACTAGAGAGAAAGGGCATGATCATAAGATATTTAATGAGGTATTAGGGAGAAACAACAGGACTAAGCCAAAGTGCTGTGACAGAGGGAGTCAGAGCAAATAGGGCTGCGGCTGGTAGACACATCTGGTGGGCAGAGATTGCAGTGGTGGCCAGGGCTATTGGGGTATGGCTGGTGGTGGAGTGGAGCTCATGGACAGACCTATTAGGCATGGCTTAATGGCCGTGGCTAGGGCTAATAAGTGCAGTTGGTGGTTGTTGATTATTGGTGGTGAGCTATGGATGAGTGTGGGTAGTGATAGCCAACATGAGAAAGAGAGTATCAGGAGTTTAGGCTGGATGGAAAGGTAGCAAAGAGCCAAATAGAAATAGGACCACCATGGCAAGAGATGTTAGTTTAATTCATGAAGACAATAGGATCCACTCAATTATTTTAAATATATCTGCCTGCTGCTGCTGCTGCTGCTGCTAAGTCGCTTCAGTCGTGTCCAACTCTGCGATCCCATAGACGGCAGGCCACCAGGCTCCTCTGTCCCTGGGATTCTCCAGGCAAAAGTACTGGAGTGGGGTGCCATTGCCTTCTCCGATATCTGCCTGAAGATGCTTCAAATACATGGACAAATATAAAATGAGACAATTACATGTAAAGTAAAGCCAAGGGCCCTGAACCAACCAATATGTATTTGACAGAGCACAAGAGCAGAGGCTAGGCTTCCCAGGAGGCACTAGTGGTAAAGAACACACCTCCCAATGCCGGAGATGTAAGAGATGTGGGTTCAATCCCTTGGTCAGGAAGATTCCCTGGAGAAGGGCATGGCAAGCCACTCCAGTATTTTTGCCTGGAGAATTCTCAAGGACAGAGGAGCCTGACGGGCTATAGTCCATGGGGTTGCAAAAGAGTCAGACATGACTGAAGAGACAGCGTGCACACACACATGAGCAGAGGTGTGGGTTATCTAAAGCAGACTTTGTTGTTGTAACTCGTATCAGACATTTGACTAGACAAAGGTGACTTGGAATGCTTCCTGGTTCCTCAAAGAGGATTTGTGCCCCCCACCCCATTTTTTCATTTCATTCTCACCTTTCCAATTCATTTCTTACCACTCACTGGCATTATTCAACTATTGAGCGTGCCCATGGTAACACCAAGTTTAGAGAAGGCTCTTCAAGCCAGAAACAGCCTTTGTGGATGGACCTCAAAATCTGGCCTTGGGATTTCCCTAGTGGTGCACTGGATAAGAATCTGCCTGCCAATGCAGGGGATGCAGGTTTGATCCCTGGTCTGGGAAGACTCCCCATACCACTGAGCAACTAAGCCCATGCACAACTACCGAGCCCACACGCCACAGCTACTGAAGCCCGCGTGCCTAGAGCCTGTGGTCCGCAAGAGAAGCCACCACAATGAGAAGCCCGAGCACCACAATGAAGAGCAGCCCCTGCCCACCGCAACTAGAGAAAGCCCACACAAAGGAACAAAGACCCAATATAGCCAAAAAACTGATTTTAAAAAAATCTGGCCGTAGTAGGGACTTCTTTGGTGCTTCCATGGCTAAGACTCCAGACTCCCAATGCAGGGGGCTTGAGTTCAATCTCTGGCCAGGGAACTAGATCTCACATGCCTCAACTAAGTGTTCATATACTGCAACTAAAAAGATGCCACATGAGGCAACAAAGACCTAACACAACTAAATAATAAATTTTAAAAATAAATATTGAAAGGAATCTGGCCTTAGTGGAAAAACCATCTGAGTTCAGAGAAATGGGAGGCCATCTGATGACTGCTGCAAGGAAATCTGAGAACTTAGCCAAGGCTGGAGGAATGAAAGCCTCAGATCTGAAGCTGCTTCCACGAAGAAATTGAAATGCTACTGTCAGCCCCAAGATTTATGTTAATGCCACCTACATTTAAAGCTCAGAAATTTGAGCAACAAGATGCAAAAAAAAAAAAAAAAACATAGTAATGAAATGAAAATTGGTCACTGGGATACTCATATTTAGTAGAGTTCAACAACTACGTTGTAGGCAAGTGGCAATTCATGTTTTAGCCATCGAAGCAAAATGAAATATGTTAGAAGCTGCTGACATGCTACATTTACATTTTTAGAACACTTTATAAGAAAAAAGTTTTAAAATCTACTTCTGTCAGCTACTTTGAAATAAATCAGAAAATAGTCTTTATGGAGCTCTTAGTGTAGTCTAAGAGAGGATAGAGAGGAAAAAGAAAAATGTTCTAGTTTGTAAAGAGCTATTTAACAGAGGCAAGGTAAATACATTTAAAGTGAATATTATAAATATGCATTTATACCCACAAATACACATGGCCACTACCCCTTTTTTAGAGTTCTTGATGTGCCAGGCACCATAGTATGCAATTTGTACATAATATCTCATTAATCATTTCAACTTCCTTTGAGGTAGGTGCCTATGTCAGATGTTGCCTGTGGATATTTAAGTCCACATCCAAGTTTTTATATGGGCTTCTCCGGGTGGCTTAGATGGTGAAGAATCTGCCTGTAATGTAAAAGACCTGAGTTTTATCTCTGGGTTGGGAAGATCCCATGGAGAAGGAAATGGCAACCCACTCCAGTATTGACTGGAAAATCCCATGGACAGAGGAGCCTAAGTTTCTATAATCTTCCCTGTACTAGTAAAATAGATGACCAGTGGAAGTTTGATGTATGATGCAGGACAACCAAAGCCCATGCTCTGTGACAACGTGGAGGGATGGGGTGGGAAGGGATGTGTGAGGGAGATTCAGGAGGGAGGGGACACGTATATGCCTATGGCCCATTCATGCTGATGTATGGCAAAAACCATCCCAATATTATAAAATAATTATCCTCCAATTAAAATAAATTTTAAAATCTGATTTCCTTATTAAATCTCTTTCAACTGAAAATACCTATCATGGTTTCTCTTTCCTATACTGAATCCTGACAGACACAGGCAACCACGGGTTAATGGCAGGGGCCTTGCATGTGGCAGCTGGCTAATATACAGGGGAAAACTTTATCCATTAGTGGCCTGAGTCACAGATACCAGTATTCTGCCTTTGGTTGAAGCCAACACTAGGTATAAACACATGAGCAGAGAAGGAGCAAAGAGGAAGGGATTCAGGAAAATAACACAAAGTATCTTTGTGTCAAGTACTAAACTAGACCACTTCACATGTTCTCACCTTATTCTCCCAACACTCTGGAAGGTAAGTACAATTGTCCCCAATTAACCCAACCCTGCCCATACACATTTCTGAATATAGTATATTCATTCCCTCAGGTTTCAGTTCAGTTCAGTTCAGTCGCTCAGTCCTGTCTGACTCTTTGCGACCCCATGAATCACAGCAAGCCAGGCCTCCCTGTTCATCACCAACTCCCGGAGTTCACTCAGACTCACGTCCATGGAGTCCGTGATGCCATCCAGCCATCTCATCCTCGGTCGTCCCCTTCTCCTCCTGCCCCCAATCCCTCCCAGCATCAGAGTCTTTTCCAATGAGTCAACTCTTCTCATGAAGTGGCCAAAGTACTCAGGTTTAGCATCATTCCTTCCAAAGAAATCCCAGGGTTGATCTCCTTCAGAATGGACTGGTTGGATCTCCTTACAGTCCAAGGGACTCTCAAGAGTCTTCTCCAACACCACAGTTCAAAAGCATCAATTCTTCGGCACTCAGCCTTCTTCACAGTCCAACTCTCACATCCATGCATGACTACTGGAAAAACCATAGCCTTGACTAGACGGACCTTAGTTGGCAAAGTAATGTCTCTGATTTTGATATGCTATCTAGGTTGGTCATAACTTTTCTTCCAAGGAGTAAGCATCTTTTAATTGTTGGCAATTTGATCTCTGGTTCCTCTGCCTTTTCTAAAACCAGCTTGAACAGCAGGAAGTTCACGATTCACATATTGCTGAAACCTGGCTTGGAGAATTTTGAGCATTACTTTACTAGCATGTGAGATGAGTGCAATTGTGCAGTAGTTGGAGCATTCTTTGGCATTGCCTTTCTTTGGAATTGGAATGAAAATTGACCTTTTCCAGTCCTGTGGCCACTGCTGAGTTTTCCAAATTTGTTGGCATATTGAGTGCAGCACTTTCACAGCATCATCTTTCAGGATTTGAAATAGCTCCACTGGAATTCCATCACTTGCACTAGCTTTGTTCATAGTGATGCTTTCTAAGGCCCACTTGACTTCACATTCCAGGATGTCTGGCTCTAGGTGAGTGATCACACCATCGTGATTATCCAGGTCGTGAAGATCTTTTTTGTACAGTTCTTCTGTGTATTCTTGCCACCTCTTCTACTGTTAAAATACAACTCGGGTGGTGAATGGGTCTAGATTCTCAGCCACTCTGAGGACCTCAGTTCCAGAAGTGCATGACCTTGTGTCAATAGTTCTGTAATTAACATGACTTGGCTCCAGTCTCTGTGTCTACTTCCTTCTGCTCTCCTACCAACTGGTAAATTTCCTTTGTGTCATGAACCAAACTTCCTGAGGCAATTATCTGGCCCTGTTCATCTTAAGCTCGGGCCACACAAAAGTCAGCTGCCAGCCTAGGGACAGCCAGTAGCCCTCAAAGGCAAGCATCTACTTCTGGTCCAATCAGCTGTGACTCTGAGGAAGGTGTCCCAGGGCCTGCTGGCTACTCAGCAGGAAGATGAATAGGGAAGATCAGATTTGGGCACCTGTTGAAAAATCAAGATATCAGGAAAACTGAGCCCACATTTCTACCAGCAACAAGGAAAGAAGCCCCACTCCTTTATATTGCAGTTTGCTGCATGTCACTAATTTATATTAACTGCCTGGTCCTTGCAGACGTTTGAGTTTGAGAAAGCCTAAATTCCCTCTAGATCTAACAAAACCTTCATTCTGAGATTCTATACTCTTCTGAATTCCTATACATTGCAAACAATGCAGATTGACATGGGCCTCATTGAACAGTTAATCTGGAAACAAGCTGGGAATGCATTTCATTTATCCACCAATTTGATTTTTAAAGAGGGACTCTACATTTCCACACTATAAAGTCATAACTCCCCTCTATTGGAGTTCCTGTAATTCTCAACGTGCCATGTATTATCATCCTCCTGTCAAAATGAAACTCTTACAGAGAGCCTGCGAGGGCCTTATCAAATCAAGTGGAAGTGATTAAGGACTGTAGAAAAAATTAGAACAATTATATATTCACTGTTAAATAATGCAATGGATGAGAATCCAAACTAATCTTCAAATTTTCCAAAGTAAGATTTGCAATTTACTATTTTGTTGACTCAATAGCAAATTATCAATTCATTACATGATTAAATCATTTATCAAAACTGAATGACAAAGCAATCAGAGGCTGGGATAATCAGACTCCGAGCCTGTTCTTTGTGTAGAATTCAAATGCACCCAGCACAATACAATTTTGTACTTAATGTCACTCATCTAATCAACATATTTCTGCTCCAATGTGAGATCTTTGTTTGAACACGAGATGCAACAGATATGGAAGCCACAAAAATCTCATTTATATAATCATAACAAGCATGTTATCATGGTTGTCAAAATTAATTAAACCTAATTTGCTCTATTTTCTAAGCTGAAAATTGACACAAAATGTTCTTGTGAAAGGCAAAAATGCTAAAGGATCACAGAAATAGTATAAAAGTAAATATTTTTGAATGCTTGTATTTTGTTTTAGATAATACTGATTTTGACAGATTAGATTCCTCCAAACATTTGAAACAATCAGTTGAATGTGAACTCTATGAAAATCTAAACCTTTGATTTCTTCTGAGCAATACTGAATCCCACTGGGGCAATTACAATAAATGTAAATTTAGAAAGCCTCTATTAACATGCAACTTCTCAGGAAGACATTCTTTTGTAAGGCAAGGGACATCTTTATTTCAGATTACATTGTCATCTTTTTTTCTTTTTTTCTTTTTTTATTGAAGGATAATTGCTTTACAAAGTTTTCACATTGTCATCTTGATCATCCTCTATTCCAAGCCAAGGCTCTGCTTATACCAGTGCTTCTCAAACTCTGGTTTATGTCAAAAACACTCAGCAAGTCTGTTAACCATGCAGATTCCAGGGTACCATGCTGGTCTTGATTCAAAAGGTCTTAGGAGAGCCTAAAAAATCAGTATTTTCACAAAAAACCCCAGAGAGTTCTTTTGCAAATGTTCCACGGACAACACTGTGAGAAACTCTGACCCACACGTTTTCCTTCTCCCTTGTTATTACATTGTTTTGAATCCTTGCATTACAAATCCTTTCAGTATCTCTCTTGAGTGCTTTCCTCATGCCCTGATCAAACTCCACTAATATTACCTGGGCCCTATCTCATCTCATTAGCCTGACTTGGAAGAAGTTACATTTACTACAGTTTCCTTCTCCAGATTCATACATCTCTGGCCTTCACACATGTGCAGCCTCCTTTGAAAGCACCAATTAGTGGGACCCTTCTAGAAATTTCTAGTCTTCCCCAAGCCAATCAAAATCCTATGTGCTTTGTAGCAGGATTTCTTCAAGTAACACATAAGCTCTGTTTCTTGCAAACCTCCCTATTACCAAGGAAAGGTTTATCTAAGCCTTTCAGTTCAGTTCAGTCGCTCAGTCATGTCCAACTCTTTGCGACCCCATGAATCTCAGCACACCAGGCCTCCCTATCCATCACCAACTCCCAGCGTTCACTCAAATTCATGTCCATTGAGTCAGTGATGCAATCCAGCCATCTCATCCTCTGTCGTCCCCTTCTCCTCCTGCCCCCAATCCCTCCCAACATCAGAGTCTTTTCCAATGAGTCAACTCTTCACATGAGGTGGCCAAAGTACTGGAGTTTCAGCTTTAGCATCAGTCCTTCCAATGAACACCCAGGACTGACTGTGTGGATCACAATAAACTAGAAAATTCTGAAAGAGATGGGAATACCAGACCACCTGATCTGCCTCTTGAAAAATCTGTATGCAGGTCAGGAAGCAACAGTTTGAACTGGACATGGAACAAAAGACTGGTTCCAAACAGGAAAAGGAGTACGTCAAGGCTGTATATTGTCACCCTGCTTATTTAACTTATATGCAGAGTACATCATGAGAAACTATGGGATGGAAGAAGCACAAGCTGGAATCAAGATTGCCAGGAGAAATATCAATAACCTCAGATATGCAAATGACACCACCCTTATGCAGGAAGTGGAGAAGAACTAAAGAGCCTCTTGATGAAAGTGAAAGAGGAGAGTGAAAAAGTTGCCTTAAATTTCAACATGCAGAAAACTGAGATCATGGCATCTGGTCCCATCACTTCATGGGAAATAGATGGGGAAACAGTGGAAACAGTGTCAGACTTTATTTTTGGGGGGCTCCAAAATCACTGCAGATGGTGATTGCAGCCATGAAATTAAAAGACGCTTACTCCTTGGAAGAAAAGTTATAACCAACCTAGATAGCATATTCAAAAGCAGAGACATTACTTTGCCAACAAAGCTCCGTCTACTCAAGGCTATGGTTTTTCCTGTGGTCATGTATGGATGTGAGAGTTGGACTATGAAGAAAGCTGAGCACTGAATAATTGATGCTTTTGAGCTGTGGTGTTGGAGAAGACTCTTGCGAGTCCCTTGGACTACAAAGAGATCTAAGCCTTTAGTGTCCTCAATACTACCCCCCAGAATGGATGAGATAAAACAAAGGAGGAGGACCTCAAACCCATCTATTTAACATCTGTTTAGCAGCTCAAGGAAAAAAAAAAAAGTTGTCATTGAAGAGCTAGAATCATATTTTCTTGAAAATTCACAATTGTCTGTTGATCTTAATTACCGAAGTTATCACTGAACCCAGCAAGCCATCAACTGGAAACTTACTTGGGGAGCTCTTCATATAGATCAATATTGGGCTGCCTTACACCAGAGTTTCTCAACTTTGTTCTGAGGGTCTGTCCTTGGCTCCCAAAACTTAAAATATTTCCTCTGTGGACCTTTGCATGAAAAGTTTGATGACCCCCCTGCCACAGTAACTGAATTAGCTACTTTCTGAGTTTTCAAGGAAGACAAACTAGGGAGGAGGGGCAGAAGTGAGATGGTAAACTTCTGTTTCTGGTTTTAAACCATATAAATGAAGTTGAGGAAACAAAAGACATCACAATGCACTGAAAGACAAAACACAATTTCTTCCTCTAAATTAAATTTCTTTTTGAAAAAAACATTCTATGTTCATTACACTGGCAAGACCTTTTAAAACTCTTGTCTTGGAAATTAAAATGCTTCACATTTGTTCATGCTTGCTGGAATTCTGTTTTCCTGGAGGTCATCCAAAGCTCTGAGCTTTACTTCTTCTCTCTTAGCTACTACAGAACCATCTCCTAGGAAAAGAACCTGTTAGTAGCTGGTTTTCCTAATCCCATCTCAGTGTTCCTGATTTAGAAGGTTGTACCTGCTACATGGGAACAAAGGCTGGGAATAATGAGTGTCATAGCAAGGTTGTACAGGACTGATTAAACCAACTGTTTGCTTATATTGAAACAATTACAGATGAAATGATGTGATGTCTGGGAGTGGCTTCAAAATAATGGGGGAGAGTAGGTGGAGGTAATATGAGACAAGAGTGACTATCTCTAATAATTGCTGAAGCTGAACAATAGGCACTTGTGTTCGTTACATTGTTTCCTCTATATTTGAAAATATTTGAGAATCCTAATAATAAACTTTTTAGTAAAAAGAAAATCTATTTGAAGAGTAGTTAATAGTCCAATAAAAAATTGTTTAAGCATGCATTTGCTTGCCAATTTTCCCCAAAAAATTTTTTGTTGTTTTTAAAGATTGGGTTCAGTGATTGCAGTTCTATTCTGTCTTTGTTTAATAAGTCACAACTATAATGCCAAAAAAAGAAAAGAGAAAAATCTGCTTCAAGTGCCAGATGAAGCCAAAAATGCTCCCAAACAGAAAGGAAAGATCCTCAGTTTTCTTCAAAAGCAGAACGTTTAATGTTGTGCTTTGATGGAACTTGGGCTATGAGATTTCCCCAAAATTCTTGAGCCTTAACTCTTAGCAAAATACCTAGCATGATGTAGGTGTAAAATAAATATTCATTGAATTAGTGAACAAACTCAGGTCCTTTATGCTGCAAGATCGTCCAAGAGAGGGGACAACCATGATAACAGCACTAAGTAACAATTGTTGAGGCTTTATTATGTGCCAGGTTCTGCACCACATATCAGGAATACATCATTATTTCCTTTAATCCTCATTACAATCTTATAAGCTTCATAAGGGCATGAATTTTTATTTTTCACTGGTTATTCACTGGTATGTCCCCAGGACCAAAAACATGATTGACTCAATAAATGTTTATTCAATGAATAAATCTAAAGTAGGTACTATTATCATAATCCTTTATGTAGATGAAGAATCTGAGGCTTAAAAAACTTAAGTGACCTGCCCAGCTAGTGAATGGCAGAGTTGGACTAAAATTCAAATAATAAAACTCAAAAAAACCCCAAAACTCTCCTTCAACCACTAGCTATACTGGTGCTAACTCATACGTTAAAAGTCTTATCTATTATTATAATTGTGCCGGCCAATGACCTTCAAATGTCCTTAAAAATACAATGTATGATGAAAATATTTTGATATCAACTTAAACTGAACAGACTTAAGAGTATGGGGTACTTCTTGGAACAGGAATAAAAGGGAACTTAAACATGAAAGTGGGTCTCTACCTACATGAAAGATCATTGTGAAAGGTTAGAAGCATTCCCATTAAAGTTAGAATGAAGGCAAGGATAACCTTGCTAAGTATAACCTATCCCTACTATTATTTATCATCTTAGAGGAGAATCCCAGGGACGAGGGAGCCTGGTGGGCTGCCGTCTATGGGGTCGCACAGAGTCGGACACGACTGAAGCGACTTAGCAGCAGCTGCAGCAGAGGTCATCAGTTCAGTTCAGTCGCTCAGTCGTGTCCGACTCTTTGCGACCCCATCAATCGCAGCACAAATTGAAAAGAGACAATATCATCATTGTTTTTAAACAAAATAACCTATTAGAAAATCTACAAAAAGCTAAAACTACTAAAACTGAGAGTTTACAAGATTGTTATATACAATATATCTTTTTATTTTATTAGTAGCAACCTATTTAAAAATTTTTCTAACTCAGTTCAGTTCAGTCGCTCAGAATAGAAAAAAAAATTATCTTAGACAAAACCAGGGAATCAAGCCCTAGTAGATTTTAAGACTTAAAAGGAATAGTATATTTTACATGTGGTATAGGTATAGCAATAAACAAGCAGACAACCAGAACAGATTAAAATGTCAATAAACAGTCTATGTACATATAGGAACTTGACATATGAAAGAGAGGGAATTATAATTCAGTGGTGACAAACACGGATTATTTAAAATGCTGTGCTTTCCAGGTTGAAAATGAGACCATTAGAAACTACACCTGACATCACTGACACAAAATAAATTTCAATGATTTAAAGACCTAAAGGAGATGTTGTAAAACTGTTAAGAAACAAATATAAGAGACTTTAGGAGCATAGTGAAAAGCAGAGACAGTACTTTGCCAACAAAGGTCCGTCTAGTCAAGGCTATGGTTTTTCCTGTGGTCATGTATGAATGTGAGAGTTGGACTGTGAAGAAAGCTGAGCACCGAAGAATTGATGCTTTTGAACTGTGGTGTTGGAGAAGGCCCTTGGGAGTCCCTTGGACTGCAAGGAGATCCAACCAGTCCATTCTGAAGGAGATCAACCCTGGGATTTCTTTGGAAGGAATGATGCTGAAGCTGAAACTCCAGTACTTTGGCCACCTCATGCGAAGAGTTGACTCATTGGAAAAGACTCTGATGCTGGGAGGGATTGGGGCCAGGAGGAGAAGGGGACGACCGAGGATGAGGTGGCTGGATGGCATCACGGACTCGATGGACGTGAGTCTGAGTGAACTCCGGGAGTTGGTGATGGACAGGGAGGCCTGGCGTGCTGCGATTCATGGGGTTGCAAAGAGTCGGACACGACTGAGCAACTGAACTGAACTGAATTGAACTGAAGAGACATAAGAAAGGATTTATTAAATTCAACACTAAAGGCACAAACCATAGAGGTCAAAATTGATGTTTGATTAATATTTAAATTTAAAACTTCTATATGAAAAAGGACATCATTAAAAGGTCACAATATCAGCCACAGACTAGGAAAACATATTCGTATTATAAAATATATTTATATTATAGTATTTATTGTATTACTATATTAGTATCTAGAATATACAAAATGAAAGTGTCAGTCACTCAGTCCTGTCTGACTCTGCACCCTATGGACTCCTCTGTCCATGGAGTTTTCCAGGCCAGAATACTGCAGTGGGTAGCCTTTCCGTTCTCCAGGGGATCTTCCCAACCCGGGGATCAAACTCAGGTCTCCCACACTGCAGGCAGATTCTTTACCATCTGAGCCACCAGGGAAGTCCCAAATACACAAAGAGCTCACTAAAACTCTAAGAAAAAGAAAACACCATAGAAAAATAGATGAAGAGAGAGGAAACTGAATTGGCCAGTAGATAATCTAAAAAAATATGTGCAAACTCACTCAAAATCAGAGAAATACAAAGATACCCAGTTCCTAATCCTTGGCAATCTGCGACTATCACCCTATAGACAAAAAGGACTTTGCTGATGTGATTAAGTTAAATATCTTGAGATACAGAGATTATCCTGGATCATCTGTGTGGGCCCTAAATGTAATTACAATTGTGCTTGTAACTAGGAGGCTGTAAGGAGGAATGTGACTCCATTTTCCGATGTTTGACTGCTGACAGCCTTTAAGCCTGACCCCTTTCTCTTCTACCGTCTGCCTCATCTCTGAGCAAGCTGATAAGAAAACCTGAGTGCTCCCTCCTTCGGCACCGATGGCAAGAGTCAAACCACATAAGCCCCTACCTGTGCAAAGGACCTCTCACCCTAGCCCCACTCCGCAACCACCACCACAACAGAAAAATCATTCATCCACTCATTTCTTTGGTTGTTTAAAAAGGAAAAAAAAAAAAAAGAGGGAACTTCCCTGGAGTACAGTGGTTAAGACTCCACGCTTCCAAGGCAGGGGGCACGGGTTTCATTCCTGGTCGGGGGCTTCCTTGGTGGCTCAGGGGCAAAGAATCTGCCTGCAATGCAGGAGACTGGGGTTTGATCCCTGGGTCAGGGAGATCCCTTGGAGGAGGGCATGGGAACCCACTCCAGTGTTCTTACCTGGAGAATCCCATGGATAGAGGAGCCTGGAAGGCTGCAGTCCATAGAGTCACAAAGAGTCGGACACAACTGAAGCAACTAAACAGCAACAGCAGCATGGAAATAAGATCCCACATATTGCATGGCAAAAAAAAAGAAAGAAAGAAAGTCAAGCCAGCCTCCTTTCCTTGTTCTCTCAAGTCATTTTCAGACTTGCTTGAGAGGCTTGCCCTGCTCTGCCCAGTTCAGTTCAGTGCAGTTGCTCAATCATGTCCAACTCTTTGCAACCCCGTGGTCTGCAGCACGCCAGGCCTCCCTGTCCATCACCAACTCCCCGAGTATACTCAAACTCGTGTCCATTGAGTCGGTGATGCCATCCAATTGCCTCATCCTCTGTCATCCCCTTCTCCTCCTGCTTTTAATCTTTCCCAGCATCAGGGTCTTTTCAAATGAGTCAGCTCTTCACATCAAGTGGCCAAAGTATTGGAGTTTTAGTTTCAACATCAGTCCTTCCAATGAACATTCAGGACTGATCTCCTTTAGGATGGACTGGTTGGATCTCCTTGCAGTCCAAGGGACTCTCGGAAGTCTTCTCCAGCACCACAGTTCAAAAGCATCAATTCTTTGGTGCTCAGCTTTCTTTATAGTCCAACTATCACATCCATACATGACCACTGGAAAAATCATAGCTTTGACTAGACAGACCTTTGTTGGTAAAGTAATGTCTTTTAATATGCTGTCTAGGTTGGTCATAACTTTTCTTCCAAGGAGCAAGCGTCTTTTAATTTCATGGCTGCAATCACTATCTGCAGTGATTTTGGAGCCCAAAAACATAAAGTCTCACTGTTTCCACTGTTTCCCCATCTATTTGCCATGAAGTGATGGGACCAGATGCCATGATCTTAGTTTTCTGAATGTTGAGCTTTAAGCCAACTTTTTCACTCTCCTCTTTCACTTTCATCAAGAGGCTTTTTAGTTCTTCTTTACTTTCTGCCATAATGGTGATGTCATCTGCATATCTGAGGTTATAGATATTTCTCCTGGCAATGCTAATTCCAGCTTGTACTTCATCCAGCCCAGCGTTTCTCATGATGTACTCTGCATAGAAGTTAAATAAGCAGGGTGACAACATACAGCCTTGACGCACTCCTTTTCCTATTTGCAACCAGTCTGTTGTTCCATGTCCAGTTCTAACTGTTGCTTCCTGACCTGCATACAGATTTTTCAAGAGGCAGGTCAGGTGGTCTGGTATTCCCATCTCTTGAAGAATTTTCCACAGTTTATGGTGATCTACACAGTCAAAGGCTTTGTTTTTTTTTGTTTGTTTGTTTTTTTAAATGTATAAAATGAGCCAGGCTCCACAATTTATTTGTCATAAAATAAAGGCTTTGGCATAGTCAATAAAGCAGAAATAGATACTTTTCTGGAACTCTCTTGCTTTTCCAATGACCCAACGGATGTTTTCAATTTGATCTCTGGTTCCTCTGCCTTTTTTAAAACGAGTTTGAACATCTGGAAGTTCATGGTTCACATATTGTTAAAGCCTGGCTTGGAGAATTTTGAGCATTACTTTACTAGTGTGTGAGATGAGTGCAATTGTGCAGTAGTTGGAGCATTCTTTTGCATTGCCTTTCCTTGGGATTGGAATGAAAACTGACCTTTTCCAGTCCTGTGGCCACTGCTGTGCTTTCCAAATTTGCTGGCATATTGAGTGCAGCACTTTCACAGCATCATTTTTTAGGATTTGAAATCACTCAACTGGAGTTCCATCACCTTCACTAGCTTTGTTTGTAGTGATGCTTCCTAAGGCCCACTTGACCTCACATTCCAGGATGCCTGGCTCTAGGTGAGTTATCACACTATTGTGATTATCTGAAAAGGCTCAATTATGTAAGTAATAAAACTTTTCATTACCCTTTGGTGTCTGCAAAGAATCATCACTCTTGACATCCAAACCCATTTAGGAGTGGGAGGGTCTCCTCTTGTGTCTTTAGGATGGTCACAACAGAGACAGGAGATTTGCACAGAAGAACAAAGCAGCGTGACAAAAGCAAGATGCTACACTGCTGGCTTTGAAGGTGAAGGAAGACATGACAAACCAAGGGATGAAGGAATGCAGGTCTAGAAGCTGGAAAAAGCAAGGCATCAGATTCTAGAGTGTGGAGGAGTGCAACCCAGCCAGCAACTTCATTTAAGCCCAGTGAAATTGATTTCAGACATCTGACCTCCCAAACAGCAAGAGAATCAATGTGTATTGTTTTAAATCACCAAAGTCATAGTAACTTCTTACAGCAGTCCTAGGAAATCAGGAAATGACATCAAATGGTAGCTCAGACGATAAAGAATCCACCTGCAATGAAGGCAGACCTGGATTTGATCCCTGGGTCGGGAAGATCCGCTGGAGAAGGGCATGGCAACCCACTCCAGTATTCTTGCCTAGAGAATCCCATGGACAGAAGAGCCTTGCAGGCTACAGTCCATAGGGTCACAAAGAGTAGGACACTACTGAGAGACTAACACACACAGAGGTACTAATATAGTCACTCTGTTCACCAGCACCATAGGCAGCTGTTTGTCAGTTGTTTTTCTTTAATGTCAGTTGCATTTAAGAATGTCTTTGATGGAAGAGTGAAAATTACTTCTTTTAATTTTTAAATTTTATGTATTTTTATTTTTGGCTTCACCGGGTCTTTGGTGCTATACATGGACTTTGTCTAGTTGTGGCAAGCAGAGGCTACTCTATAGTTGCAGTGCATGGGCTTCTCATTGTGGTGGCTTCTCTTGTTGTGGAACACAAGCTCTAGGCTTGCAGGCTTTAGTAGTTATGGCACATGGGCTTAGTTGCTCCATGGCATGTGGTATCTTCCCAGACCTGGGATCAAACCTGTGTCCCCTGCATTGGCAGGCAGAGTCTTAGCCACTGGACCACCAGGGAAGTTCCCAGTGAAAATCATTAATATAACAAATATTGACCCTTGAGTACCTGGGTTTTTAATATTTGTATGACAAAATGAGAAGTATGCATAAAACATTTCCACTGCATCCTGAATTATAATAACTGCCTCAAAGACAAACTCTTGTACAATTTAAAAGCAACTTTTTTCATCAAACACCATTTTTACATAAAAGGATTACTGAGAGTTAAACTTTAGTTATTCAGACTTGGGTTCTTGGCAGACATTTTCTCTAAAATTAACAAGTGAGCCTGTCATTTCAAGGGAAAACAACTGACAGCATTTTTGCCAATTATAAAACTCAAGTTTTCAAGTAAAAATTAGAATTTTAGAAAACTTGTATCTTCTACCATGAGCTTGATAGCTTTCCAAAACATACTTTCCTGATGAGATCAATGGTTATAGTAACAAATGTAATATTTTTACATTGTATAATGAAATGTGTCAATATTTGGAAGATCTACATGATATTTTTCAAATGATCAATGCACAATATTACAAAATCACACATGGGTAAAAAAATCTATTCAAAGTGAAGATATACTAATGGGTTTTTCATGTATGAAAACACAAAAAATTCACTGATATGGTTTCAGATTGCATATTGGAACTAACCTCTAAGAAACTTCCATCTGTCAAATGCTGGTATATTATCAAAGAATATCCACAATTACCTGAATCGGCTAATAAAATATTCCTGGCTTTTCCAGCTACATATATGTGTGAAGAAGGATTTTCTTCCTATTTTTCTCCCAGAACAAGCAGAACAGTAGCATGAATGCAGAAGAACTATGAAAATTCAGCTCTCTTCTATTACAAGACATTAAAGAGATTTGTGAAAGTGTAAAGCAAAGCTACTTATTTCACTAAGTATCTTGTCCTTTTGAAAAATATAGCTCTTTTCACAAAACAATTTTTCCAACTTATAATGGACATATTCATTTTTAAAGATTTCATAATTAAAGATCTTTAAATTTCTCACTTTTAATTTCTAATACAATGAATACTAATAGACATAACTCACATAAACAAAAGTTTTCTGGGGTCCTCAGTAATTTTTGAGAGTAAAACTGAAAAGTTTGAGAATTGCTGCCCTAGAGAAATGCTTAGAAAAATGCTCAAGAAAATATGTCTATTGCAGCTTTATTTCAAACAGTGAAAAACGGAGTTATTTTAAATATCCATGAAGAGGTGAATCAAGACATAAATTGTGGGACTTCCCTGGTGGTCCAGTGGTTAAGAATCCACCTGTCAATGCAGGGGACACAGGTTCAATCCCTGGCCCAGGAATTCTTCACATGTCACAGGGCAACTAAGCCCATGTACCACAAATACTGAAGTTTATGCACCCTAGAGCCTGTGCTCTGCAACAAGAGAAGCCAAGGATTCCCAGGTGGTACCGGTGGCAATGCAGGAGGCATAAGAGATGTGGGTTCGAACCCTGGGCCAGGAAGAAACCCCAGAGAAGGAAATGGCAACCTGCTCCAGTATTCTTGCCTGGAGAATCCCATGGACAGAGGAGCCCAGCGGGCTGCAGTCCATAGGGTTGCAAAGAATCAGACACAACTGAAGCAACTTAGCACACACACACACCCCCCACAAATAGACAGTAGCCCCTCTCTCTATAACTAGAGAAAGTCCCCTTGTAGCAACAAAGACTCAGTGTAGCCAAGAATTAAAAAATAATAAATAAATAATTTTAAGAAGAGATAAATTGTGTAAATTCATACAATGTAATCATATATCACTGCTAAAACGAAAAAAAGGAGCTGCAACTAGTAACATGGGTGAATATCAAAAACATAATGGTAGGGAAGTTGTCAATTATATGTACAGGATGATAGATTTGTATATATTTTGAAAACACATATAAGGTTAAAATATATAACAATGCTAGCTTTTGTCTAAGTATATGTGCATATAATAAATTTGTATACATGAAAATGGATAAGAAGAATGCCTACCAACTTCAGGATGTGGTTCCTCTGGAAATAAAGGGAATTGGGAAAAGGTACAAATGGACTTTGACTTAATCCACAATGTTTTCTCTCTTTAATAATATTTTAAAATCTAAAGCAGATAGGATGAAATGCCAACACGTGCTAATTCTGGGTGATAGGTAAATGAATATCTCTGTTATGAAAGCCTCCTCAAAGACATTGGGCCAGTGTTGCCCTCTCCCAGTTAATGTATCATAGTCATGAGGGCTCCTGAGAGGAGGGGGAGTTCCACAAGATGGAAGAATACTCAATGGCATTCTCAGTTCTTGATTCACTTTCAGAATATTACAGTAAATTGTTGTTCATCTCTGACTCATCAAGAGGATTTTCACTAATAGTATCTAGTTTTAAATAAACCATCCTTAAAACATGGACAAGTGGCTTGAATAGATTCTTGCAAAGAACCTAAATGAAAATAGCTCTATAAATAATTGCCAATTGAAAATAAATCTAATAATGATCTGAGCACAAGCAGTAATAAAAAAGTGGCAGAGCTAACATTTTCCCTGCTCTGAGAGCAAGCTCTTCATAGATCACAATGAGTAATCTAGTCACATCAGACACTGTCAGCCCCTCAAACTGTAGTAATCAAGAAGAATACCTAAAAATATTTGTAAATCTATATCATACATTATTAATGATGAACATCTTCCCAAGCCTGTTATGTCCTTGAGATAATAACTTATGATCTTATGAATTCATAAGATATTTTTAAAGATTAATTCTTCTTTTATCATTCTCTTTAATTTATGTTTTGTATGCTTATAATAATATTTAAGTTTATAGTTAAAGATATAACATTGTGGGGGGAGAGAGAGATATACACTGCTGTTCAAAATCTTTTTACTGATGGGGTGTGCAATAAGAAAAACTAAAATCCACTGGTCTATACCAGGGTCCAGGCTTATGGGGCCTGAAGCTCATAACAAATGGAGGGTGGGGGGTCTCCTTAATTAATAGAGTGCAAAATTAGACAGAGGTGAAAACTTAGACTGAAAAAGAAATCACAACAAATTATAAAACTGCAAACACTCACAAGTACCATTAGCATCACAAAATCCAGAAAAATAATGTAATGTTTTATAGTTAATTCCATGACACCACTATCAATTGCCAAAATTCTACAGGCAGGGAATGGGCTAATAAGAGTCATCAGCTGCAAACACATGGTACTCCCTGTGAAAAAGAATGATTCAGAGAGTCGAGCTGCAGGCCCAGTGGATACAGCCATGGGCCCAGAAGGGAAAACGTCAA